>CM026566.1:3050840-3272971 GCA_015143295.1 Tetracentron sinense
TAGGCAAGCATCCAAATGGACCTATGGAAGCTCGTAGGTCGAAGTTGTAGATCCTCTCTATGGGATGAAGTGGTGAGAGAAAAGTTTGGGTCCTGAGTTGATTGCGTGGAGGCAGAAGGGCAAGGTATCAGGGAGTGATTGAAAACTGACAGGATAGCAGAAGTTAATGCGGAAACTTGCCACGAGATTCTAGAAATTCCAAGTTAGGGACGAGTCTTATTGAAAGATTTTACCGAGCGGGAATCATGAGGTGCGGAAAAAAAGGGAAACTCAGCCTAGGCCGTGGGGCCATTGAGATCATCACTGCGATTGGTGAGCATTGATAGGGTAGCCTTACGCCTCACATGGCAGCAGAGTCCATAAGTATTTCACGTTTCCATGCTAGGAATACTTTCCGGATCCGCACACGTCATTGACTCTTGTCACGTGGAGATTCGAGAGGATCTCACTGTGGCTTGGCAACCATTCAGATCTGAAGTCGTCAAGATCAAGTCTTGTGCACAAGACTATCCCGTTAGTCTTCGTGGAAAAATGGCAGCATCAATTCCAAGGAAGAGGTACATAGGTAAAGAAGCCGAAGTGAAAGAACAGTCCCCTCACCTGTTGTATAGTTGCTAGTTGGATGTTTTGTATTTGGTTTTTTGTTTAACTTTGGTGTACACTCTAATTGCAAGATGACCTTTTGTAAGGGGGGAGGGATGGAGAACTCCGAATCTCGTTTCCTAAGTAGCGGAATGTGTCAAGTTGGGTCTTGGTACACGTAGGGTTTTATACTAATGGAAGTGTTTGGATTTATGGTCTGCAATCATTTAATAGGTCTACGGGTCCTAAAGGAGTGTGTTTAAAGCATAAAAAAGGTGTTGGAAAGGATTGGAGGATGATCCAAGTAGGCAAATGGGTTTGTAGCAAATAGGTGTCACCGATCGTCAGCGCATAACACCGATTGATCGGTCTCACCACCGATCGCCGATCTGTGCCACGATAGACAGGTCTTAAATCGATCGCCGGTAGCTATCGATTGGTTACTTAATTTGTAGGGGAAAAATTCAGAGAGGGTGTTTTAAAACGATCGCTCCGGTTTGAAACCACGATCGATCAGTCAGTCACGACGCGGTCGTACACGATCATAGTCATACGCAGATTCTTAATTAAAGGGTTTTTAAGTCTTTAGCCATACCCTTGCGATATAAGGCTGTTCGTGCCTCAGGGATTGCGAAACTATTAGTACACTATTTGAGAGAGATTTGAGCGGAGAAGAAGGGGAGAAGCTAGGTAGTTCTCAAGCCTTGAGGAGAGATCAAGTCTTCCATCCTTTGGTGTTTCTTAACAAAGCACTGAGTCTTCAAGTGTTCCAAGCGTTTGGAATCAAAATCACTGATTCATCAAGGTAGAAGACTCTACTACCAATCTAGTGATACTACTAGTTACCATATGTTGTTCTTATCATTCTATATATATCTCTGATTGTTATGGTTGTGAAAGGTTATTTTTTTATTGGATGTAAGCTATCATTATTATGCACTCTATGTGTTGTGTAAATGCCTCTATGGGTTTTTGGGTGCTAAAACATGTATATTCTCCTATGCTCATATGTTCGCATGTCTCGCTGAAAACGAGGTTTTTCCAGGATTTCTCAAAGTTACGAAAGGGTTTTGAATAAATCACTATATGAATGATTCTAAGTAACTCTCTGATATCTATGAGATCGGTTCACAAGCTCAAAAGGATCATGATACACCAAAGAAACTCTATGAATGTCTAAGATCGTCTCACAAGCTCAAAAGGATCATAAAGGAAATTGCTCCAAGATCTCTATAGTATTGGCTCTATGGTATTGCTCTATGGTATGCTCTATGTCTCTACTGTCATAAAAAAAACTATAAGGAACTCATGAACTCTATGAACTCTAAGAACTCACAAGGCCATGATTATCGCATGACTCACATGGTTGGGTTCAGATTTCATCATATGTACTATTCACGGTGTCCAGTTTGATATGTTTTAAGGATTTCATTCTCCATGATTGGCATGCTCTATGCTATTATGGCTTATTGTTAGTAGCTTGTATGCTGAGTATTCACGCTTTAGCCGATATTGTATCATTGGTAGGTGCTCCGGGTTCCATTCGACTTGTGGTACGGAGCCCTGGGTAGAGAAAGAGTACTTCGACCCGGAGCCTTCTATGGATCACTATCAGGATGATGGATCATTAGATAGGCGTCATGACTTTGACTTTTGTTGATGGGCTTAGATAGACTTGATATTTTTTTAAGTTGAGAGTGGGACTTGTCCACTCACCATTTTGGATACTTATACAGTTGTATTGTCTTGGTTCAAACTTGGACCAAGTAATAGGAGTATTCAGTTATGTTTTGGCTTCCGCTATGTTAGTATGTTTGCTTCCACTATGCATTGTAAATCGTTTCTACTATGTATGTTGTGTACTCAACAGGTTTCTATGCGTGCCTTATGTATCATATTAGAGGTGATGCGGTGGTCACGAGTCAAATTATCCCTAACTCCTAGGGGTTATTTTGGGTCGCGACACACTCTACTACCAATCTTGTGATATACTAGTTACCATATGTTGTTCTTCTCATTCTATACTATATTACCTCTTGAGTTGTTACGGTGTGAAAGGTTATTTTTATACTTGGATGTAAGCTATCACTATTATGCATCTATGTGTTTGTGTAAATGCCTCTAAGGGTTTTGGATGTTTAAAGATGTTATCATTGTCATATGCTTATATGTTCACATGTCTCGCATGAACGAGGTTTTCATGGATTTTCAAAGTACGAATAGGGTTTTGAACAAATGACTTATAGGAATGATTCTAAACAACTCTATGATATCTCTAAGATCGGTTCCAAGCTCGAAAGGATCATGATACTCTCACAAGAACTCTATGATAATGTCTAAGATCGTCTCAAAAGGATCATAAATGAAATTGCTCTAAGATCTCTATAGAATTGGCTCTATGGTGTTTGCTCTATGGTATTGTTGTATGTCTACAGATCATAAACGGCTCTAAGGAACTCATGAACTCTAAGAACTCACAAGGCTATGATTATGCATGATTAACACGGTTTGGTTTCGGGTTTCATCATACGAGTTATTTTACAGTTCCCACGCTTTGACATGTTTTAAGGATTTCATACTCCATGACTCGCATGCTCTATGTTATTGTTGCTTATTGTTAGTAGTTGTATACGGAGGATTCCCGCTTAGCCGATATTTGTTATCGTCGGCAGATGCCCGGGTTTTCGATTTGGCGGTATGGAGCCTTGGGTAGAAGACGAGTATTATGATTCAGAGCCTTCTATGGACCACTATCAAGATGATGGCTCATTAGATAGGCGTCATGACTTGACTTTGTTGATCGACTTAGAAGGATACAGTGTTTGTTAAGTGAGAGTGGGACTTGTCCACTCCACATGTGGGTACTTATACAATTGTATATTTTGTTGGTTCACACTTGGATCGAGTAATAGGAGTGTTGAGTTTATACTTTTGGCTTCTGCTATGTTAGTTATATTGCTTCCGCTATGCATTGTAAATCGTTTCTGTATGTATGTACTATGACAGGTTTCTATGTGTGCCTTAGTATCATATTAGAGGTATGATACGGCGGTCACGAGTCAAAGTATCCCTAACTCCTAAGGGGTATTTTGGGTCGCGACACAGCATGACATGAAACATTCTCCTCAGCTATTGTTGGGTCCTACCAGCTATAGGATTAGATCATTATCCTCTTCTTGTATTTCTGAAAAACTGAATTGCAAAAGAAGGAGATATTCTGAAATGAAGAAATATGGAACCATCACAGCGAGTTGTCCGTGGTAATCATAGAGCATGGGGAAAATCAACGGTGGGATTTTTATGTACATGTTTTGTATCCACATTTGGCAGTGTCGGGATAATTTGACTAAATGGAACAAGTCCTCTTTTAGCAATATTAAGGAGCGTATATGCACTTCTCAAGGACTGCTTGGCTCGAATCCTTTTTTCAGACAGCTGAACTCAGGGTTTAGAATTGCAACAAACTCTTACTCAAGAACTGGATATTGCTTTAAACCAGGAGGAAGCCTTCTGGAGGCAAAACTCAAGGGTTGATGACCACACTCGGTGACAAAAACACAAGATTTTTTCACCTCACAGTGATTCATTGTCGAAAACGAAACCGTATTCTAATTATCAAAACTGAAAGGGGCAGATGGCTTCTTCTGAGGAGGAACTTTACTCATGTAACCAACCATTTCAAAGAGCTCTACAAATCTACTTCTCCATCGGGCATTGAAGACATTATGAATGTAGTGCAACCTAGAATTTCCAGTTAGATGACCGAGGAAAGATGTCGAGGGGTGACAAATGAGGAGATAAAGTTAGCAACTTTCTAAATCAGACCTGCCAAGGCTCCCAAACCAAACAACATGTTGGGTATGTTCTTTCAAAAACATTGGGGATATTATCAGCCCGATCTATGCCTTGCCTTAAATAGTTTGTTCACTTCAGGTCATCTTCTTAAGCAGATTAATTTCACTCATGTTCTATTCCTAAAGTTCAAAATCTAGAAAAAATGAACACGATAGACCGATCAACTTTGTGCAATGTCAAGTACAAAGTTATAGCGAAGATCTAGCAAACCATTTCCGCTCAATTCTTCATTACATCATCCATCCAGCTCAATCAGCGTACATTTCGGGCTAGCAAATCACATATAATTTTCTTATTGCCCATGAGATTGTAAGCAACCTCAAGAAAAAATGTAGAGGCATAATCGAAGCATGACGATTAAGCTTGATCTCAATCGATCTTATGACAAAATCGAGTAAGAGTTTCTATTTACTAACTCATGATCGTATGGGGTTCAGCCCACAGTGGATAAATCTAATTCGCTAGTGTATCACAATGGTGTCCTACAATCGTTCTAAACGGAGAGCCCCATGGGTTCATTCAACCTAGCTGTGGCCATCGGCAAGGCGATCCCCTCTCACCCTATCTCTTTCTTCTATGCGTGGAAGCCCTATCCAGTCTATTCCACTAGGCAACCTCGATCATAGCTGAACGGGGTTCGGATGCTAGAGGTACCCCTTAATCTCATACTTATAATTAGCTGATGATGGCTTGTTCTTCTTGTGCAACCTCAAAGTCCCACCTAGGAGTTAGGATTTCAAAAGATTACATCCTTTTCAATAAGTAGACTAACGATTAGTTTTGTCTCATAATTGTAAAGGTACTTGAAAATGTTCTGATAGTGAGAGAGGACTCTAACAAAAGAAGAAAAAAAAACCTAGATATCCTACCCACAAAACCCAGTGTTCTACATCCCAGGCGGCCAATGGGACATGCCGGAAGCTTTCATAGTATCTAAAGCTCCAAAGAGTTAGCAAAAGAAAATAATTTTAAAAAAAAATATTTTTGAAAAGGAAAACATGAGTTTTGGAAAATACCCATCCCCCAAACAAAAGATGCACCATCCTCAGTGCTCATTAACGGAACAAAAAGATATGAATCTGGACTACAAGATACAAAAGTTGAGAAAGGTATTACCAGTTTGGCAGAAATTGTATAGTGATGATCTAGATAAGTGATGATATCTATACAACCTGAAAATATTGCCATAAGATATGTAAAATAAGTGAAATTCCTTAGTTTAATGAGTCCTTGACCTAGAGGGGAGGGGAGGGGAGGGGGGGAATAGGTCTACTGAACAAATTCTACTAATTTTAATTTTAACCAATCACAACAATTCAATCATACATGAACACGCAAAAACTTTTACATGGAAAACCCTTCCGAAAAAAAAACAACGGGACCTAGTCCAGCACAAATTTCACTATGAGAAGATTTAAACAGTACAAGACTCAAATCTTACCCAATCGGAACCGACACATCGTTCCTTGGTATCGATTTTTCAGCTTGCAAACCATGAACTCAACTTTTCGATCTTTGCAATAGTAGCTCCAGTCCTCACCGGCCAACTCTTCTCAAAGCGATTCAACCACGATCTCCAAAGATCGATTCCCATCCTTGAAGGCTTTGGCTTAAGCCAACCAACACTCCTAGCAGAGCAAAATATTTGTTATCATCAGCTGATATTTGTTATCATCAGTAGGTGCCCGGGTTCCTTTCGATTTGTGCGGTACAGAGCCTTGGGTAGAAGAGGAGTATTACGATCCAGAGCCTTCTATGGACCACTATCAGGATGACGGCTCATTAGATAGGCGTCATGTTTTGACTTTGTTGATTAACTTAGAAGGATACAATGTTTTGTTAAGTGAGAGTGGGACTTGTCCACACATGTTGGATACTTATACAATTGTATATTTGTTGGTTCACACTTGGATCGAGTAATAGGAGTGTTGAGTTATACTTTTGGCTTCTGCTACGTTAGTTATATTTTGCTTCCGCTATGCATTGTAAATCGTTTGCCCTATGTATGTACTCTAACAGGTTTCCATGCGTGCCTTATGTATCATATTGGAGGTATGATACGGCGGTCACAAGTCAAAGTATCCCTAACTCTTAGGGGGTATTTTGGGTTGCGACAGACTTGGTATCAGAGCTAAGGCATTAGGTCAGATAGGCTAGTGTCTTTTAAGTTGGAACTAGAGTTATTCTACTCTGGATTTGATACCAGACTTGGTATCATAACTCTAGGGATTAGTGTCCCTTAGGCTAAGCGTAAGTCAGTTCTCTGAGTTGAACTTAGAACTCAGATGGACTTGTTGTGTTAGGCTTGTTACCACGACATAACTGGTGTCAAGCAAATCCTTAGGTCTGTCTAGGATCTTAGTCTAGGTGCTAGTCTAGACCATGTCCTTAGTCTTATCCCAGAGGAAAAGGTAGATGCCAACACAAGGATCTTAACTACGTTAGAAACTCTAAGTTATAATTATTGTGATTATGTGTATACTTTGATGTATACTATATGTGGTATTAGCATTTCATGTTTATTGAATTGCTATATGTTGTGTGAGGATCGGTATCCAAGTTAGACCTCATGTTTTGCCATTGATCTTAGGATTTACATCATGAGACGCAGCAATTGGGGTCATGGTTACCATACTCGAAGGTCCGAGGGTGAGGTTCCAAGAGAGGAAGAGCCGCTTTACTTTACGAATGCTATGGATTCTATAGCAGAGACACTGGCATTATTGGCAGTCAGACCTACTGTGGCTACCCCTACCCCACCGACTACTCCTGCGCCTTCGTCGGTTGCATCACACTGTTGGACTTGAAGCTTTGTGAAAACTACGGCCTCCTACTTTCTATGGTACTCTGGACCCAATGGTGGCAGAGAAGAATGGATTATGCAGTTGGAGAAGACCTTTCGGACTCTCCGAGGGGTCTCCCCTCCCTCCCAAGTGCATCTCACAAGCGCATCTCACAAGTTACATGAGCATGTTTAAATTCCAAGCAAGCACGCATGACAAGACATGTATGACTACAAGCAAGACAGACATGACAAGTTTTTTCAAACACGAAAAGATTATTTAAGTCAAGTCAATGTGCACGATGAATTCAAGAGTTTTATCGGCTTTTATTTGATGCAAGCATGAATATAAACTGTTTTACTTTTCTGTTATTATATGAATTGTTTCCTGCTGTATATATCGTTATGTTATGCTGTGAATGTTGGTTAGCATGTGATACACGTTGAGTATTCCATGATCAGCCGTACGTTTATGTCGGTAGGTACTGTGAACGCATAAATTTATCGCCTTTCCTCCCCTCTCAACTCTAGGTATCGGAATAAGGTCCGAGAGTGGAGGAACAACGCTAAATCTATTTTTGAGAGTCGCCACCTACTTAGGGGAAGTAGGATCCCGAAATAATCCAAATGAGGGGGGTCTACGGTCCAAAATAGTCTAGGTAAGGGATCCCTTTAGGTCCTGGGGAAGGGGTTAGGCACCCCAGGACCTCCATCCGATGACGGTAACCTACTCATTAGGTCTAAATCAAACATAAACAAAATCACTTAACTATTTCCTAAAATTTATTAAGTTTTGCTAATTGAAAACAAAAGGGGGTGTAAAAAAGGTTTATTTTTGGTTGGGGTCGAACCCTGATTGGGCTGCCTACTTATCCGGTTAGTCGGAATCAGACCCTCAATAGTAGTTCGGGGTCCGTGACTGTTTTTATACTCGTTTCGGAGTGTGGTCACTTCCAACTCGTGTTTGAGTTGGGGAGGGGAAGTGGAATGAGATTTATGAATCTCACTCCGGGATATGGCAGCGTAGCTAGGTGCTCGTGGGGGAGCTCTAGGGGGCGTTCATTTATTAGGGTAAGTCTTTTTTGCATTTTGGGGGTTTTTAAATGTTTTTGTTATTTTGTGTTTTTCTGATTGTTTTTTGTATTTTAATTTTGGCAAGTTTTAACTAGTCAAGGCTATCCTAAGTGCCCAAGGTGGGCAAAAGGAAAATAAAATCTAAATGATTTTAATCATCTTAAAGGCAAAGAGCAGGGCGGATCGAGCGGCCTTAAACCAAAAGGGGCTATGGTTTAAATACGGACCCTGCTCTAGGTCCCAAGGGAAGATAGACCAGTACCTTTAAGTTATTTTAGTCTTTTTTTATGTTTTTTTTTTTTGTTGTTTCTTCTCTTTTTTTTTTTTGTAAGACTAACTACGGGGTGGGCCACTTATTTAGGGTTAAAAAAAAGGAAAACTATCTAAGTGCCCAATGTAGGCAAAATAGGAAAAGAAAATCGCGGCCTATCCCTATTGCACACACATGGATAATTATACATACACAACAAAAATAGATGGGCCCCAAGGGAAAGTTAATGGGCCAAGGCCCATTGACCACTAATGGTCAATTGGCTTTGGTCCACTATCATTTTATACCAAATGGTTCCAGGGGCCTATGGGCCTCAAATCACTAACATATGGTCTGCCCAAGGGATTCAAATCTCCCACTCAAATTGTGAACTATCTAAAACATTATACTACAATGAATTGATGGTAATAAATAGAAAAGAGGGAAGAGCTATACCTGCGAGGGTTGTTAGGGGAAGTTGATGATGGTTGCTCAAGTAGGAGAACCGCTCTATCTCTCTAAAAAAAAAGAAAAATCCACAGAACAATGGATACCAAAAATATTTTAAAAGAAACAAAAAAACTGAGAGATGAGAGCATTGGAACCTGCACAGATCGAGAACATGAGCAATTAATAATAATAAAAACTAAATAAATTAAAATCGCTAAAAATTCTAAATATATAAATCCAGATCCGGGGAGCCAACAAAAGCCGTGGAAGTAAAGGGTGGTAACCCGAAATTGTCGATCGTGCAGCTTAGAAAAATAATAAAAAAAATGGTTCACCTGAGACCGGACTTGGCCGGATTTTGGTGGAGCTGGTTTGGTCAGGACTTAAAGTATCGAGGATGGATCAACTGAGATCAATAACCGTTGGCCAAAACAAGATGGTGGTGGATACTGGAAGAAATGAACCTGAGGACTAGCTGCCGGCGTGGTTCAGGCGATGGAGGTCTCAATCAGATTTGAGAAGATGAACAGGGAACTCGCCGGCGGTATTGTTGGCCTGATCGGTTGCGAAATCACATTTCCTCGCCGTGGAAGCTAGATCTGGCCGGAGTTGCCGCTGCGTGGCCGGATCTAGATCAGATTTGAAATGAGATCCGATGAGAGAAAGAGAGAAAAAAAAAACAAATGGGAGAGGAACTGGCCGAATCAGACGAGCGAGAACAGATCTAGAATTTCTAGATCTAAAAAAACGCTAGAATAAGGGAGAGATCGAGTGTTTACCTGAGAGGAGAAGTTGATGATGGATTGTTACCGATGACGCAGCAAACGCCAAGATGTAGCTGATTAGAGAAGATGACCGAAGCTGAAAGTGGTGGAGCTGCTGTACGTAGTGAGATCTCGCCGAAAGGTGGGATGCTGATGGAAATTACCGGAGGAGGTGGCCGGAGCTCAAACCGAGTCGAGCTAGCAATGGGGGCTGCTGCCGAGGTAACTCAAAGAACCAAAGAAGATTGCCGACGACGAGGAGATGGACTGAAATGGTGGTCGAGTGACTTTGCCGGATGCTAGAGATGGAAGAAGAAATCGGGAGAGAAGGGGCTGGCTCTCAGCCGAACGAGTTTGGGGATTTGAAAACCCTATCTCTTGATTATATAGGTAAATTGAGATGGGCCTTGGACCTTAGGGTTCAAACCCTTTGAGGATTTGGGCTTAGGTGCACTTGGGCTTTAAACATGGGGTTTCTCTTTTGAGGGCTTTGAACAATGGGTGAAGGGGATGATCTCTCTCCCTCTTTTTCTTGGATCTAGAACCTCGACACTCAAATAAAATAATAAAATAATAAAATTAAAATTAAAATTAAAATTAAAAATAAAATAAGGGGATTAAGGGGTGTAAAAATGGGGTGTTCACAGTTGCCCCTCTTTGTCGGAGAGTGCTAGCAATTGAACGACAAAGACTGAAGAACCCGTCGTTTTTACACACCTAAAACCTGTGAAAACTTGTGAAAATCTAAGATAAGAACAAGGGAAAGCCTAGTTAAACTTGCCAAAAACAAAAGATGGAGTGAAGGATAGTAGTTTATGACCTCATTGCGGAGGACTGCTGGGGAAAAACAATGTAATTGTAAAGGAAACATGGATTGAAGGGAACTCTAAAACTAAATGATTGATGGAGTGAAAGACAACACATTCGATTGTCGAACAAACGGAGATGAGTGACTGACAACACATTCCGATGTCAAACAGGAGAGACAAGTTGAATGACAACACATTCCGATGTCAAACAGGAGAGACAAGTTGAATGACAACACATTCCGATGTCAACCAAACCGAACTGAATGACAACACATTCCGATGTCAAACAGGAGGAGATGAATGCAAGACAACACATTCCGATGTCAAGCAAACGAGAAGAAATGGATGACAACACATTCCGATGTCAACCAAACTGAAATGAATGACAACACATTCCGATGTCAAGCAAACGAGATGGATGCATGACAACACATTCTGATGTCAAACAAAAGAGATAAACTGAATGACAACACATTCCGATGTCAAACAGGTCGAGATGAATGCAGGACAACACATTCCGATGTCAAGCAAATGAGATGAACTGGATGACAACACATTCCGATGTCAACCAAACTGAACTGAATGACAACACATTCCGATGTCAAACAGGTGGAAATGAATGCAAGACAACACATTCCGATGTCAAGCAAACTGAACTGAATGACAACACATTCCGATGTCAAACAGGTCGAAATGAATGCAGGACAACACATTCCGATGTCAAGCAAACGAGATGAAATGGATGACAACACATTCCGCTGTCAACCAAACTGAACTGAATGACAACACATTCCGATGTCAAACAGGAGGAGATGAATGCAAGACAACACATTCCGATGTCAAGCAAACGAGATGAGATGGATGACAACACATTCCGATGTCAACCAAACTGGAATGAATGACAACACATTCCGATGTCAAACAGGAGGAGATGAATGCAAGACAACACATTCCGACGTCAAGCAAACGAGAGGAAATGGATGACAACCATTCCGATGTCAACCAAACTGAAATGAATGACAACACATTCCGATGTCAAACAGGAGGAGATGAATGCAAGACAACACATTCCGATGTCAAGCAATCGAGATGAAATGGATGACAACACATTCTGATGTCAACCAAACTGAAATGAATGACAGCACATTCCGATGTCAAACAGAAAAGATGAGATAATTTGCTGGAGATGTACTTGCTTTCTTGCTAATCCGCGATCGCAAGAGACGTTGCTTGCCACGAGCGAGAGAGAACTGTCCTAGTCAGACCACGAAACCCAAATTTGAACAAAAATTTAGAATTTCTTTTTCTTTTGAGAATTGTAGATTTTATTTTGAAAAATGGATTTTGAAACCATGTGAAATACTATACTCTGCTTTCAAGTTTGCATGGGAATTGCCTTTTAGATATAGCATTTGGAGATCATGAAAACATTTGGTGCTTTTGGACAGTACAGTATGACCAAGAGAAAACAGGACTTTATTGATCATCATTGTACAGGATAAGTAAAACTAAGTTTGGTCTCACCACGTGCTAGATTGGCGATACAAAGGGTCTTGTGAACAAATGGATTGTTAAGACAAACGTGTTTGCTTGAGAGGTGAAGCACGAAGGATCTTTTTCAACTCTTTCCCTTTTTTGCCCTTGGAATGACCAAGTCACGGGTTGCACAATTTTTGCGCGATGAGGCCATTGCTGGCTTTCGCTCATGCCTGCGAAGTTGATTAGATCTTTTTCTTTTTTCCCTTTTTTGCCCCTAGTTACAAGACTAGGACTGGGGTTCGCGTAATTTTTGCGCATTGAGGCCGTTTCCGGTTTTCTCTCATGCCCGCGATTTATTTGAAGTACGATTTATGCTCTGATTGCCTGAAAAACTGATGCACAAAGATTTTTGACAAAATTCGCCGTTTGAACCACTTTCAACTTTTTTTCCCTTTTTTACCCTTGGAATGACCAAGTCACAGGGTTTGCATTGTTTTTGCGCGATGAGGCCGTTTCCGGTTTTCACTCATGCCTGCGAAATTGATAAGGTTATTTTCCCTTTTTTGCCCCTAGTCACAAGACTAGAGCTGGGATTCGCGTACTTTTTGCGCAGTGAGGCCGTTTCCGATTTTCACTCATGCCCGCGATTTATTCCGATTGAGGCTTTACTCCCTTCATTGCCTTGAATGTCAGCGTTCTACCTCGGATACTATTCTGATAACTGCTTGTACTCTTAGTCTCTAAGGGATCTAGGAGGACTTGAGATGGGACGAAACATTGGCTGAGGGGACTGAAAGTTTGGGACATCCTTTCTGCTTATCGGAATTCTGTCTTTTCTTGAACACCTCTTGATTGATTTTTTTTTCTTTTTCTTTCAATCAACCTCTCTATTCCCCTCTTTGTTTTTCTTTTTTTTTTGTTTTTTTTTTTTTTGAATTGGAGCTGCTTTGTCCAAATGGTTTGAAAATTTTGACCGCACCTGATTTCCAGGTTGCCTACGTACCTTTTTCAGGATCAGGTCATGACGTAGTTCATAGCAGACTAAGTGCAGGGTGTCCCGATAAAAGGTTTTTTGAAAAAGAGGTTACTAGGCTCGAAGGGCTAACTAACGAACTTTATTGATATATTGTAGGTGTTACATGATTTATAGGGAGAGCAGGCACCAAATACGGCCTCCTATCATTTCCCAAAGAAGCTAAGAGTACAAGCAGTTATCAGATAGAATCCTAAGCATAATACTTCTTAACTTTATCTGTGTTGATTGGCTCAGGAAGGTCCTCATCATCCATACGTCCAAGTCGAAGGGCGCCTCCCGAGAACTTTTCTCTGACAATGTATGGGCCTTCGTAGTTTGGTGTAAATTTCCCTCACGGATCTGGACGATTTGGCAACAATTTCCGGAGAACAAGGTCACCAACCTCAATATCTCTGGGCCTGACTTTCTTATTGAACGCCCTGGCCATACGCCTCTGATAGGCTTGAGAGTGATCTATGGCTTTCAGTCGCTTTTCTTCAATCAGATGCAACTGTTCATATCTGGCTTCTGCCCATTCTGATTCTTCAATTTCTGCTTCCATGAGCACTCGTAATGACGGAATTTCTACCTCAATAGGCAAGACAGCTTCCATACCGTATGCTAAGGAGAATGGTGTCGCACCGGTCGAAGTGCGAATCGATGTTCTGTAGGCCATGAGTGCGTAGGGGAGCATTTCATGCCAGGCAGAGTACCTAATTGCCATTTTCTCGATGATTCGTTTCATATTTTTGTTCGCGGCTTCGACTGCACCATTGGCTTGAGGTCTGTACGGTGTAGAATTATGATGCTGGATTTTGAATCTCTGGCAAAGTTCAATCATACCTTTGTTGCAGAAATTGAGAGCATTATCTGTGACGATCTCATACGGAACCCCATATCTGCAAATGATATCTTTCTTGAAAAACCGCTGAACAACTGAGGCTGTGACATTAGCAAAAGAGGCCGCTTCAACCCATTTTGTGAAATAATCAATAGCAACAAGAATAAACCGATGACCGTTTGATGCTTTCGGCGTGATGGGCCCAATGACGTCTATGCCCCAAATTGAGAAAGGCCAAGGTGCAGTAAGATTGTGCAACGTAGTAGGTGGTGCATTGATTCGGTCGGCGTAAATCTGGCATTGATGGCATTTCTGAACATGACGACAGCAATCAGATTCCATAGTAGTCCAATAATATCCCAATCTAAGAATCTTCTTTGACAGCATTAACCCGTTCATGTGGGGACCACAAACTCCTCCATGAACTTCTTCAACCACTTGTGCTGCTTCCTTTTTATCAAGGCATCTCAACCAAATCAAATTGGGTGACCTCTTGTATAACACTCCTCCTGAGAGAACAAACTGAATAGAGAGTCTTCTGATTGCTCGACGATCTATTTTGGTGGCTTCCAGAGGAAAAGTGCCGTCATCCAAGTATTGCTTGATATCTGTGTACCATGGCTTGTCATCTGGGCGCTCTTCTATAACTAGACAATAAGCTGGCTGGTCTTGTTGCTGAATTTCAATAGGCCAAATTAGACTCCCTTTAGGAAACTTAACCATTGCAGCTAGGGTCGCAAGAGCATCGGCGAATCTGTTATGCGTCCTGCATCTGTGATTGAAAGTGATTCTCCTGAACTTAGTGATAAAAACATTAAGGCATGCCAGATACGGAATCAACTTTTCTTCCTTGATTGCCCATGACTCATTAGCTTGACAAATTACCAGTGATGAATCACCATAAACATCAATCTCTTCTATGCCAATACAATGTGCTTCTCTGAGTCCAGCTATACATGCCTCGTATTCTGCAGTATTATTTGAACATCTGAACTTTAGCTTGACTGAGATAGGAAGATGAGCTCCTCTTGGCGAGATTAAGACTGCTCCTGCCCCATTCCCGTGTTGGTTCGCAGCTCCATCAAAGTACATTTCCCATCCAATATAATCAGGATCTTCTGGTTCTAAACTTAGAATAGCTTCATCCGGAAACTGGTCATGCACTGAAACATAGTCGGATGATGGGTTATATGCCAAATGATCAGCAATTGCTTGCCCCTTGATTGATTTCTGCGTCATGTATGTGATGTCAAATTCTGATAACATCATGAGCCATCTGGCTGTTCTTCCTGAAGTAGCCGGCTTCTCCAATAAGTACTTGAGTGGATCCATTCTTGATATCAAAATCACAGGATAGGACAATAAGTAATGTCGTAAGCGCTGGGTAGCCCAAACCAATGCTAGACAAGTCCTCTCTAAAGCATTGTACTTCTCTTCGTATTCATGCAAACGCTTACTGATGTAATAGATGGCCTGTTCCTTTCTGCCTGATTCATCATGCTGAGCTAGCACACAACCCATAGAAGTTTTTTGGATGGAGATGTACATTAAAAGTGGTCGTCCGGGTGCCGGAGGGACAAGCACGGGTGGATTGAGAAGATATTGCTTGATCTTGTCAAAGGCCTGTTGACATTCATCTGACCAGACTGTCGGCACATTCTTTCTAAGCAATTTGAAAATCGGCTCACAAATCGGAGTAAGTTGTGCAATAAAACGACTGATATACTGAATCCTGCCCAGAAATCCTCGAATTTCCTTTTCTGTCTGAGGTGCAGGCATCTCGATGATAGCTCTTGCTTTAGCTGGATCGACTTCAATCCCTCTTTTACTGACAATGAAACCAAGAAGTTTTCCTGACGTTGTTCCGAACGTACATTTCGCCGGGTTTAGTCTTAGACCAAAGACTCTGAGCCTGTCACATAATTTCTTCAAATCTTCTGAGTGATCTTTAGCCAATGGGGATTTGACAATCATGTCGTCTACATAAACCTCTGTACTCTTGTGCATCATATCGTGAAATAATGCTGTCATTGCTCTTTGATACGTTGCCCCTGCATTCTTGAGCCCAAATGGCATGACCTTGTAACAGAAGGTGCCCCATGGGGTAATGAACGCGGTCTTTTCCATATCCTCTTCGGCCATTTTGATCTGATTGTATCCTGAGAACCCATCCATAAAAGATAAGGTTTCATGTCCAGCTGTATTATCGACAAGGATATCTATGTGAGGAAGTGGAAAATTATCTTTTGGACTGGCCTTGTTCAAGTTTCTATAATCAATGCACATTCTGACCTTGCCATCTTTCTTAGGCACAGGTACGATATTAGCCAGCCATTCTGGGTAAGTTGCCACTGCTAGAAATCCTGCGCTTATTTGCTTTTCGATCTCATCTTTGACCTTCTGAGACCATTCTGGCCTCAACCGCCTGAGCTTCTGCTTAACTGGTTTTACCTCTGGGTTCAATGGCAATCTGTGGACTACTAATTCTGGATCAAGGCCGGGCATGTCCGCATATGACCAAGCAAACACATCAATGTAACTTTTGAGGAAGTCAATCATAGCGCTCCTTTGCTCAGGACTCATTGTAGTGCCAATCTTCACACACTTAGGATCATCTTCGGATCCGAGATTTATGGTCTCGGTGTCCTCCTCATTAGTTTTACATATCCCTTCGTACTGTTCAAGGAGGTCGAGGATCTCTTGTGGAGATTCCTCTTCCTCCTCTTCGTCATACTCTACTTCCAAAAGTTCAAGATTGATTTCATGATTAGAGTTAGCTTTATCCTGGGCAATTCCCTGGCAAACCAATAAGCTCGGTCTTAGTATTTGAGGTTTTTTTTTTTTTTTTTTTTTTTTTTTTTAGATTTTTAGTGGCTTCAGATCACTAAGCCTTTTTGAAGACTTAGGTCATACCATCATGAGCCAAAATTTTATATATATACAAAAGGAAACGAGTCTTGAGACAAAGAAAATGAATTTCATTGATTTTCTGATGTTTTGTAATATTTACAAAGATGCGTAAAGCAAAAGACCATTGACTATTTTGAAATGACTAACAAAGCCGCCTAGAAAATAAAATTTTGGTTTTTCTCTTTTCGACCTAAAGATGAAAAGAACAAATAAAGAAAAGAAACTGGGTCATGGTCTGACTAGTCCGACCTTCTTTCCCTGCCTTCCTCTGGCTGCTTCAATCGTGATGGGATCGGTCCACCATACGAGAGGAGAAGAATTGGCTCGTATGAGTGGAACAGAACTGGATGATGCTTGCGAAGCACTGGAGAGGGTGCACACTTGTTCCTCTGCCGTGTAATCAATCTGGACTGCATCTTCAACAGCGAGTTCCTCAAACAATTGAGCCACTTCGAACATTTCAAGAAACCTTGCAGGATCGTCCTTTGACTGGGATTTGGGTGCATGGTTGGCAGTTGGCTCTGGGTCTGTTTCCTCAAAAGGAAGGTTTTTATAGATTTTGAAATCAGAAGGTCTGGGAATACTGGTAGGAAAGGTAACAGATAGGGGAGGTGGGGGCACCGACTTTACTGATGATTTTCCTTTTGTCAGCTTGTTCATGAAATCTTCCAACTCTGGTTTGTACCCTATTCCGAAACGAGGTGTGTAGCGAGGTGCTACATATCGCTTCTTCATTCCTTGGTGGTGGGCGCCCAAACCCAAACCAGGTCTGTACTTCATTTTAGCCATGATCCTCACCACTGCCGGTATATATTCGTTTTTCTTGCTTTCCAGCTGAGCAATACAAGTAACCTCCTCGAACTGATAAGTCATAAAAGCTGCCCCTTGTCCCAATTCTTGGACATCCCCAAAGGAATTTGCCAAAGACTCCGTCGGAATCACAATCAGTTGATCACCTTGAATGAACTTAATCCTCTGATGAAGTGATGACGGGATGGCTCCGGCCATGTGGATCCACGGCCTTCCAAGAAGAAGAGTGAAAGAAGCTGGCACATTAACTACTTGAAAATTTGTCAAGAATTCTGATGGTCCAATGGAAATGTTTAAGTCGACATCTCCCAAGTTTTGACGAGTTGAATTGTCGAAAGCTCTGATTGTCATAGGTCTTTTCTTGACATGGCTGATATCCATTCCCAAGCCTTCCAAAGTAGTTAATGTACAAACATTCAAACCCGACCCATTATCTACCAGAACTGCTGAAAGTGTTTTACCCCTGCACTGCACTGATATGTAAAGAGCTCTGGTATGTTCCTTATCACTGTCTGGGATTTCCTCTTCACTGAAGGTGATGGTCTTTGGTTCCAGAATCTGACCTACCAGTTGCCCCAAACGCTCAGGTGTTATATCCTTTGTGACATGAGCATTATTGAACACCCTAAGCAATTGTTCCCGATGATGCTCTGAAGTTAAGAGTAATCCCATCACTGAAATTTGAGCCGGGAGCTTTGTGAGTTGATGGGCAATATTATATTCCTTCGCTTTCTCCAAAATTTTCAACAATGCAGCATCTTCTTCTTTTTGTTGCTCAGGATTTAGACATTGCTCTTTGCCCTTGGACTTAGGCAGCTCAACTTCTGGTTGCTGGTAAACTCTTCCTGACCTGGTTATTGCAGTGATGTTTTCATTGTCCAGAATGAGAGATGGAGGGCCCGGTAAATGATTAAGGGGGTGGATTGGTGCTAGAATGTATGGAATCTGAACTGGACCTTTACCAGAGGGAAATGGAGATGATACGACTGGGGTCGTAGGCCAACCAGCAGGGCAAGGGATGGTATAGACAATTTTCTCTTTTTCATCAGGAATAAAAGGGATTTGTATAGGACGCTGAATGGGATGAATGGTATGTGACTGGATTGGTGACATGCAAGGTATTTGAATCGGTTGAAGAACTGGGGATTCAAAAGACGACAAAGACTGAGGATATGGGATTCGAACAGGGGCTCGGTATGGAAGACAAATAGCATCATTTATCTCCGACGGCCCAACAATCTCTACTATACTACCATCAGACTCGTCCCCGCTCAGGAAATTAATCTGCCCTTGATGTGGGGGAAGAGGAGCTTGGATGATGCTAGTATTCCCAGGGGCGAATTCAACTTTGCCTTGCTCTAAGAGATCTTGAATATCATGTCTAAGAGTGTAACATACATCTGTGGCATGACCCGGGCCTCGATGATATGCACAATAATGATCTGCATGATAATTTCGATTTTGCTTCTCAACTGGGATGAGAGGAGTCGGCCCCTTCAGAGTTACAAGATCCTTTTTGAGGAGGAAAGTCAGAAGCTGGCTTAAAGAGTAAGGTAAGGGAGTGAAATTTCTCTGAGGGTTTCTCACTGGCTGACGCGCCTGTTGATACTGATTTTGCCTTACCGGCTGAGGATTTTGAGGTTGAGGAGGTTGTCGAATCGGTGGAGCAGGCAACATCAAGGGTGCACTGGGTGCAATCCAATTAACTTCTTCTCTTTTCCTGGTATCCTTTTGCCCATTATTCCTGTTAAATGGGGCACCTGACCTTGGAGGTGTATGGCTAAGACTGGCATGTATGGTACCATTTTTTACAGCTGTTTCAATTCTTGCCCCTGTTTCGACGATTACCTTGAAATCAGTGGCCGGCAAAGTTATCATCAGTGTTGAATATGGTTGCTTTAGGGTTCCCAAAAAGGTAGAAGCCATTTCTTCCTTTGATAACTGCACTGATAGTCTTGATGCCATCTCTCTCCACCTAGCGGCATACTCAATAAACGATTCATTATTCCTCTGGGATAGTTGCTCTAGATCGCTCTTTTGAGGGAGCACCTCCAAGTTAAAAGAAAACTGATTGATGAAGAGATCGATCACATCCTGCCAACTGGTAATTTGCTTCTTGTCAATTGCAAGCCACCACCTAAGAGCGGCATCTTTCAGACTTTTCTGGAAATATTGGATGAGATATGATGGTTTATCTCTGTAAGCCATCATGTCTCCCACGTACAGCTGTAGATGCTCTTTTGGACACCCTTTGCCCCCATATTTGGTGAATTCTGGAACTCGAAAGTCTGAGGGAACCAAAGTATCAGAGGAGAAGAGTAGGTCATCCAGAGTTATCCCTGTAGAGGAGGATGATGCCCCTTGCATTTTTTTCATCATCTCTTTCAGCTGACGAATTTCTTCTTGTTGACTCTTGAGAGACACCAATAACTCAGAATCCTGTGGCATTTTTGGATTGTGATGGTCGCAGTGCACAGCCTCACCAGTTTTTCCGTCAAATCGGGTGTAGTCGAAATCACCATCCTCACCCGGCTGATCATGAAGAGGGTTAATAAAGGTAAAGTTTGGAGCAGGAATCTCAACCCTAGGTTGATCCGGTTGGAAAGGTCTAAACCCAGAATGGTCTGGTTGATGCCGAAAGGTTCCAATTCCGGGTGGGTCTGGTTGAAAACTTTCTGGTTGGAATGAAGTTCTAGGCTGTTCGGATTGAAATGGTCCGGCTTCTGGTTGGTGAGTAGGTTTGTTAAGTTGTAAGGCCATCAGAGCCTGCAAGGTTTCTTGAATATTATCCAATTGGGCTTTCATCCCATGTATCTCCTGGTCATGTGCTTGTACAAGCTGGTCTGTACTTGAATCCAAACGATTGTTGGGAGCAGCCATGTCTGCTGAGCTTTGAGATGACCAGTCTGCGACTTCAGGACTGTCCAGATCTATTATCGCAGCTTGGGCAAGGGCACGAGATACAGAACGAGTGACAATACGCTGTTTCATGCAACACTGAGAAAGATGTAACGATTCAACATGAATGCATGATTTAACAGCAAAAGGTTGAAAATCACTTCTTTATATATGCAAGTGTTTGTGTGATTTTAAGACAACACTAACCCGAAAGAAAATAAAGAAAAACAACGGAAGACAAAAAGAAAAAGACTCAACCCTATATAGGCCCATCTGGGAAGCCATAACCAAATGATGAAGGGTTGCCCCCAAGATCCAGAACTTGCTGATGGAGGCATGCAATTTCGTTCTCCAACCTGTCAACCATGTCCGAAGCACTTTGAATTCTGAAATCAAACTCCAAAGCTTTGACTTCTGCGTTATGCCTGGAGACGCTCAACTGCTCTTGATAGTAACAAAACTGTTCTTCAAACTGACGGGAGTCTCGAGCGTCATCTCTCTTTCTTTTCTGGAACTCTCGCATAGCTTGCTCTAACTGCTTTTCTTCATCATTAGCAAGTTGGTGCCGACGCTTCAGATCATTCTTCTCTTGTTGGAGTAACTGTTGTGCTCCCTCCAATTCTTTCATGCCCTTGAGAATCTTGAGTTGGGCCTGTTCTAACTGCTCTTCCTTTGCACTAGCTATCTCCTTCATCTTGGCTTCTTGTTGCAGGTGTGCTTGTTGCGCTTTCTTTAATTCCTTCCTGTCTTCGAGAATCTTAAGTTGAGCTTGTATGAACTTATCTTCCCAAGGGATTGCTACTTTAGAAAAAGGGAGACTTCCCTTTGAGGGTACCGAAACAGGTGTTGGTAGTTCTTCCGGCTTAGGCATCACTGAGATAACCTGTTGATTTTCCAACCACAGATCATATCCTTCCTTTGTTGGTGGTCCAGTCGATACCACATATCCTGGCAACTTGCTCCACTTACACAACTGCCACTCTGTCTGAAAACGTCTGTCCATGAGTTCCGATAACTCAGAAAAACGGATATAGTCCTGAGATAAGTCATCTAACACTGGTACACATTGTTGGTAACCGAACTGGCGAAGTACCCTGATGGGTACATAAGGTGATGACCCAGTCACTCCTGCAAGTGTTATGCTTCTTCTCTTAACAGTGGCCAAACGAGGTAAAACCTTCATATTAAGCCAATCGCATTTCCAAATTATCTGAGTATCTAAAAGGCTATTGAGGAGTTCATACAACTCCCCCACATCTACGGTTTTTAAGCTTGACTGCACCTCAGCAAACTTTTTTGGTAAACTGCAATACCCACTGATATTTGCTGGCACGGTGATCAATGATGGTATATGCTCCACTAACCATAAGAATAGCAAAGAAATGCTTGCATTGAAGAAATTCCTCCCGGTGTCCGCTGCATGTTTAAGGCTTAGGAATAATTCAGCTAAGATGACTGGAACAAGAGTACCTCCATTGCACACATCTTGAATGATTCCCACAAGTACTGACTCTACATACTCACGACTATTCTTAGGAAAAACCAGCTGCGACACTGCCACCAAAGTAAAGGCGTTGAATCCAGGTAAATCTACAGTCTGGTCCTCTGGTTTCCAGTTGTGCTTGCACCTCTTTAAAAGATAACTTGTGGACAGCCTGGAATAAGAATCCTTGGCACAGTTCTCCAACAATGAAGGTTTAATTCGCAGAAATTCTGATAATTCTCTTTTGTACGATCGCTTGTAGCGAGGAACAATCACTGTGTCAGTTAAATCCAACCGAAGAATGGAAGAGATTTCTTCTAAAGTTGGGCACATCTCATTTCTTCCGAAACGGAAAACCACGGCTGAAGAATCCCAACACTGTATGGCTGCCGTGATGACACGCCAATCTGGCTTTACCAAGACAAGGTCTAAAATGTAGCCCAAATGAGTCTTCTGTCTCCAATATAGCTTTTGCATTGGAGTGAGGGCATTTACTATTTCGGTGAGCTCTTTATTACATGCCGCCGTAAGCTTCAGATTCATCTTGGGTTTTGATCTATTCATTGATTCTGGCATCCTAGATGGGCCTGCCATTTGACTGAAAATATGTGTAAGTGCAAGTCTATATACAAGTGTAAACACGATGACATGCATATGAGATGCAGAAATACCAACCCTTTTTCTTTTGAAATCTTTGAAAAATTTTTTGTTATTATTTTTTTGAAGAAACCAAATGGAGTAGGTGGGCATGGATCCGACCTACTAAGTTGGGTTATTGGAAACCAAAACCCAGTAGGTTTATGATGCAAAAATGAATGTGAACCTCCTCTTCTTTGAATTTTGAATTTTCTTCCTTTCTTTTTTTTTGAATTTTTGTTTTAAGTTTTCGAATTTTAACTTCATCTCTTTTTTCTTTTTTTTTTCTCTTTTTTACCAATTATTCTGTTTTTGCTTTGATTGAGTTTTGATTTTGATTTTTTTTTGTTTTCTGATTTTCTTTCACCAATTGTTTTGTTAAAAAGGGTGATCCTTGACATATGTAAACCAATGGGGTAGGCAGATAGGGGTCTACCTACTAAGTTAGGTTATTGGAAACCAAGGCCCAATGGATTTAAGATAAAACATGGATATGGATATCCAGCAGAATCTGGGTTTTTGAACCCCATATGCAAGTCTAAAGATGGGTTGGGAGTTTATTCAACAATGGCTCACACAGGCCCCTTTTTTTAAATGAACATAGGGGTACACAGGGGTACCTTCATGTTCAATCAAAAGGCAGGGCGGGTATAGGCTATAAGCAAAGTAGGATTAGGGGAAACCTTCCTAAACAGGTGCTTATAGACTATACCTCCACCTAAACTATATGCATATGCTGGGGTAATGCAAGGTGTTCCTACGGTGGTTGGGGGACACCTGGCCATATATGCGACTCCCAAAAATGGGCCGATTGGCGCAAGTGGGTTTAATCTATATCCCTTCCTGAGAATAATCGTCCCACAGGGGTGATATAGCTAAACCATGACTGTTAAGCCCCAACACTGAAGATAATCATCAAACAGTTGTAGGCGTAATAAGTCAAACTAAAGGGTTTAAGGGTTATTACACTATTAGGCAATGAATATGATATGCACATAAGAGAGAATAAGAACATCCACAATATCTCTACTATATACATATGCTGGGGTAATGCAAGGTGTTCCTAAGGTGGTTGGGGGACACCTGGCCATATATGCGACTCCCAAAAATGGGCCGATTGGCGCAAGTGGGTTTAATCTATATCCCTTCCTGAGAATAATCGTCCCACAGGGGTGATATAGCTAAACCATGACTGTTAAGCCCCAGCACTGAAGATAATCATCAAACAGTTGTAGGCGTAATAAGTCAAACTAAAGGTTTATGGGTTATTACACTAATATGCAATAAATATGATATGCGCATAAGAAAGAATAAGAACATACTCACAATATAAAAGGAATTAGCAAAAGTAAGAATTATTCTAGGAAATAATCAGTGATTTTAATAATGTTTAACTTATACCTAATTTTCAGGTTGGATCCTTTCTTTCCCCAGCAGAGTCGCCAAAGCTGTGAACGCATAAATTTATCGCCTTTCCTCCCCTCTCAACTCTAGGTATCGGAATAAGGTCCGAGAGTGGAGGAACAACGCTAAATCTATTTTTGAGAGTCGCCACCTACTTAGGGGAAGTAGGATCCCGAAATAATCCAAATGAGGGGGGTCTACGGTCCAAAATAGTCTAGGTAAGGGATCCCTTTAGGTCCTGGGGAAGGGGTTAGGCACCCCAGGACCTCCATCCGATGATGGTAACCTACTCATTAGGTCTAAATCAAACATAAACAAAATCACTTAATATTTCCTAAAATTTATTAGTTTTGCTAATTGAAAACAAAAGGGGGTGTAAAAAAGGTTTATTTTTGGTTGGGGTCGAACCCTGATTGGGCTGCCTACTTATCCGGTTAGTCGGAATCAGACCCTCAATAGTAGTTCGGGGTCCGTGACTGTTTTTATACTCGTTTCGGAGTGTGGTCACTTCCAACTCGTGTTTGAGTTGGGGAGGGGAAGTGGAATGAGATTTATGAATCTCACTCCGGGATATGGCAGCGTAGCTAGGTGCTCGTGGGGGAGCTCTAGGGGGCGTTCATTTATTAGGGTAAGTCTTTTTTTGCATTTTGGGGGTTTTTAAATGTTTTTGTTATTTTGTGTTTTCTGATTGTTTTTTGTATTTTAATTTTGGCAAGTTTTAACTAGTCAAGGCTATCCTAAGTGCCCAAGGTGGGCAAAAGGAAAATAAAATCTAAATGATTTTAATCATCTTAAAGGCAAAGAGCAGGGCGGATCGAGCGGCCTTAAACCAAAAGGGGCTATGGTTTAAATACGGACCCTGCTCTAGGTCCCAAGGGAAGATAGACCAGTACCTTTAAGTTATTTTAGTCTTTTTTTATGTTTTTTTTTTTGTTGTTTCTTCTCTTTTTTTTTTTTGTAAGACTAACTAACGGGGTGGGCCACTTATTTAGGGTTAAAAAAAAAGGAAAACTATCTAAGTGCCCAATGTAGGCAAAATAGGAAAAGAAAAATCGCGGCCTATCCCTATTGCACACACATGGATAATATATACATACACAACAAAAATAGATGGGCCCCAAGGGAAAGTTAATGGGCCAAGGCCCATTGACCACTAATGGTCAATTGGCTTTGGTCCACTATCATTTTATACCAAAATGGTTCCAGGGGCCTATGGGCCTCAAATCACTAACATATGGTCTGCCCAAGGGATTCAAATCTCCCACTCAAATTGTGAACTATCTAAAACATTATACTACAATGAATTGATGGTAATAAATAGAAAAGAGGGAAGAGCTATACCTGCGAGGGTTGTTAGGGGAAGTTGATGATGGTTGCTCAAGTAGGAGAACCGCTCTATCTCTCTAAAAAAAAAAGAAAAATCCACAGAACAATGGATACCAAAAATATTTTAAAAGAAACAAAAAAACTGAGAGATGAGAGCACTGGAACCTGCACAGATCGAGAACATGAGCAATTAATAATAATAAAAACTAAATAAATTAAAATCGCTAAAAATTTCTAAATATATAAATCCAGATCCGGGGAGCCAACAAAAGCCGTGGAAGTAAAGGGTGGTAACCCGAAATTGTCGATCGTGCAGCTTAGAAAAATAATAAAAAAAATGGTTCACCTGAGACCGGACTTGGCCGGATTTTGGTGGAGCTGGTTTGGTCAGGACTTAAAGTATCGAGGATGGATCAACTGAGATCAATAACCGTTGGCCAAAACAAGATGGTGGTGGATACTGGAAGAAATGAACCTGAGGACTAGCTGCCGGCGTGGTTCAGGCGATGGAGGTCTCAATCAGATTTGAGAAGATGAACAGGGAACTCGCCGGCGGTATTGTTGGCCTGATCGGTTGCGAAATCACATTTCCTCGCCGTGGAAGCTAGATCTGGCCGGAGTTGCCGCTGCGTGGCCGGATCTAGATCAGATTTGAAATGAGATCCGATGAGAGAAAGAGAGAAAAAAAAAAACAAATGGGAGAGGAACTGGCCGAATCAGACGAGCGAGAACAGATCTAGAATTTCTAGATCTAAAAAAAACGCTAGAATAAGGGAGAGATCGAGTGTTTACCTGAGAGGAGAAGTTGATGATGGATTGTTACCGATGACGCAGCAAACGCCAAGATGTAGCTGATTAGAGAAGATGACCGAAGCTGAAAGTGGTGGAGCTGCTGTACGTAGTGAGATCTCGCCGAAAGGTGGGATGCTGATGGAAATTACCGGAGGAGGTGGCCGGAGCTCAAACCGAGTCGAGCTAGCAATGGGGGCTGCTGCCGAGGTAACTCAAAGAACCAAAGAAGATTGCCGACGACGAGGAGATGGACTGAAATGGTGGTCGAGTGACTTTGCCGGATGCTAGAGATGGAAGAAGAAATCGGGAGAGAAGGGGCTGGCTCTCAGCCGAACGAGTTTGGGGATTTGAAAACCCTATCTCTTGATTTATATAGGTAAATTGAGATGGGCCTTGGACCTTAGGGTTCAAACCCTTTGAGGATTTGGGCTTAGGTGCACTTGGGCTTTAAACATGGGGTTTCTCTTTTGAGGGCTTTGAACAATGGGTGAAGGGGATGATCTCTCTCCCTCTTTTTCTTGGATCTAGAACCTCGACACTCAAATAAAATAATAAAATTAAAATTAAAATTAAAATTAAAAATAAAATAAGGGGATTAAGGGGTGTAAAAATGGGGTGTTCACAGGTACTGAGGGAGCTGCCACTCCTTTCGACATCTGTGCCCCTGGCCCTTGGGTAGAAGAGGAGTACGTTGAGGAACCTGTGGAGGAACCTCCCGTAGAGGACTACTACTAGGTGGTAGATTCTATATGATTGTGGGTGAGCTTGAGAGATTATATTTATGTATTTTGGCGGACATGTCTGCATTTTCTTTTATTTTCCTTTTTGTACACAACTTGGATCATATATATATATTTAGAGGTTTGGTTAGTCTTCCGCTATGCTATTTTAATTATGTTTCCGCTATTATTGTCCTCTTTTGTATATGCTCCAGGTATTTATGCAGGTTGGTTTGTCAAGCAAGTCATGTAAGTCATGATAAGTCATCCAAGATTCACTCTAACTCCTAGGGTGGGTTTTGGGTCGCGACAAAGTGTCTTAAGACATAGGTCAAGGTTATCTATGGCAAATACTATTCTAATCTTTCTTTTCCAGTCAACAAAGTTAGTTCCAACTAACTTTTCACCACGAAGAATTTCAGTTAATGGGTGAAGGTCTGCCATGATCTAATCAAATGACAAATAAGATAGTATTAGGGATCTATTGAATTCATTAATTACTATTAGATTATGGATTTATTTCTAATAGTATTGCCAATTTAGGAAGTTTCAATTGGCATCGAATACCTAGACACTGGCTTAATGTAATCTTGCCTTTGGGCACAATATCACATCACCTTGAATAGGCCAATAGAAACTATCTTCTCCGTTTTCACAGATCTCATCTTGTGAATCTTGAAGCATTCGATCTACTGTTTGATCTATAAGGGATGTTATACTAACACTTTGGCATTATTGTACAACATCTCTTATTCATATGCCCACCTACTATGAACCTAATAAACACCTAATGAAAGCTCACGCTTTGGTGTTATTGCTCCCACTATTTGCTTATGAAGTTTTCACCATGTTTTCACCTAGATGAGAGGGATTGGGTCTGGCTTTGGTCTGTCAGCTTACTCACACTCCTCACTATAAGATCACATAGTGTATAGTAGAAGATCATAATACTTAGGGACTTGTCCCCAGTCTTATATACACATGATATATAAGGGCAATTATTTTAATAGAATAATTAAACATATTTAATCAATAAATATCATCTCATAATAAAACAAACAAGTATCATCTCATGATAATTAAACAATAATAAACATCATATGAGATTAATCGCTATGGGTCAGTAAAATTAAAATGTATGTATGCAAGAGAATCATATAAGAATAAAGGCAACTTGCAAACTCCTTCACGATCCCTTCCTTTATCATCTTATCAAGATCATCACCACTGCATCCTCCTTCGCAGCATCTCCACCAATGCATAATATAGAAATTTAATGGCATTAGGGAAACCATTTTTTCATTTACCCTTTTCAGGGAAATCGAATGAATCTGCCCTTTACAAATTTTCCAAAATCTTACTACATATTATCCTCTAATATGAATGCATGATAAACAATTCATCATAGATTAAATTTAACCCATAACTATAATCTCATATAATTAGATGCAACATGGTGATGGAGTAATTTTCTGATATTTAAAAAGATTAAAAAATTGATAACAATTATCAATTTGCTCAATAAAATCTATATCTTATATAGATCAAACCCCTGAAAATAAAACAATTGTATTTTCTATAAAACAATTTTCATAAAATTATTTTTAAAATATAGGATAGAATTTCTTAAATCTCTATATAAATGAACTCATCAGATCTGAGAATAATTAAAACTGTTCAATGTGAATAAGAGACCAACTATCTGATAGTATGTTTATGAAAGAGGTCTCTCATTGCATGCAATCAGCCAATGTACATTTAAGCACCCATATGTTGATGTGTAGTCTCCACTACAATAGTTTCAGATAAAACTACATCTCAACCATTGAAAACATCTTAGCATTGTGGCATCCATATAAGTGAAGTGCCCAACTTCACTAATAGTTATGACTATATATAAGGTATAAGGAACTAGAAAGCTATATCTGCCTGTGATAGTCCCATTGCATAGCTTTCCTACAATATATCCTAAAGACCTTTATCGATATCTGATATCATATAAATCATCTCATAATCATGGTCAATTATCCATAATGAATACACAATAGATAAAGAAGTCTCTATTAATCAAATTAATAAGAATTTTACAATCTAAATGACTTTTCTGGGCATTATGTCTAACACCGACATCCACCAGGTAAGGGCTGCCCCCTTCAAACTCTTCTAAAAATACTGGATGAGCAGAGGCTAATTCTTATTATATTAGAGCTTGTCCCCCACATATACCTGTAGGTGTTACTTCGGGCAGCCCGTGCCATCATATTTGTCAAAGTCTAGTACTTTGAACCCTGGGGAACAGTATCCTCGGATGAGAAAGTCAGATCCTCAAAAGACAAATTAGAGTTGGTAGATGCTCCCTTCATGCGCCTCATCTCCTCTTTTATCTATTTGATCTCCTCGTGCTGGTCCTTGAGACACGGAGTAGGGTCTGAAGATGATGGCCTGTCCTAATTGACGTGAGATGCCTTCAGCTGCTCTTCATACTGATCATATTCTTCTTCTCCTCTGCCTAGAGTGGGTGCAGGGTTAGGAATGATGATCAGGGATAGGCTGATGTGGCTCTGGATTTGGTTGTTCAGAGGTTTCGCCTGTAGGGTTTTGGATGAGAGGGTTGTCGGTGCGGATGCCAATAAGAATCTTCAAGGATTCCATAACACTATCTAACTTAGCTTACATGGCTATGATGTCCCTGTTATGAGGCTGCAGGATCTCACTTGTTCTTTGATGTTGTTCTGATGGTTCTGCCATCGATTCTGACTAGCTCTCTATAAAGGCTATGTTGTATGCTTCTTCCGTGACTGGTACCTCTGTTAGAACTGCGTCTACGACTGTTGCTTCTGTGAGAATTACAGTCATAGAGCAATTCATAGGTCGGCTCATGCAATTAAAAGGAATGCAATGGCTAAACATAAATATACAGGATACCGGGAAGAAGATGCAAGAAAAAGATTTTTCATTGATGCATACACAGTGAGTATAGGACTATGTGACTCAAAAAAGAAAAAAGACTCGATCCTAGGCAGGTTCGTCAGGGATTGCGAAGTCAAGTGACCGAGGCACACCGTTAAGGTCCATGATATGTTGTTAGAGGGATGTAACCTTAACCTCCATGTTGTTAATTGCCTCAGTAGCATTGAACATTCGAGATTCGAACTGTCGGATTTGGGAGGTCATCTTAACCTTTGCACTATCAAGCTGCTCTTGGTAGAAGTGCAGTTGGGCCTTGATGACGGCGGTTTCTCTGGAGTCACCTCTGTGTCTCTTCTGGAGTGTTTGGACTGTCTGCTCAAGCTACTCAACCTACCCCTGCATGGCTTGAAGTTTATGGTTCTGTTCTGCTTCCTGCTACTTGAATGTTTGCTGGGCCTTTTATAGCCTTCTCTCCTTCTACTGGATCTGGAGCTCTCTCTCCAGGAAGATGTCTCTCTAGAAAACCACCATTTTAGCTATAAGTATGGTTCCTCTTGACGGAACTGAGACTGGCATAGGTAGTTCCCTATGTGCGGGTATACTAGATGGATATCAGGATCTTCCACCCACAGTCGGTATGCTGAACCAGTTGGCGGTCCTACTGTGACCACAAAGTCTGGCCATTACTCTCGTCTGAAGCTTCACCAACCGGACTGGAAAGATTGAGTGAGGCTTTCGGAGTACACTGTGAAGCTGACACAATCATTTTCCTACCGTCTATCACTGGGATACGCTGAGGGAGCCCAAACTGGCGAAGGACTCGAAGTGGTAGATAGACTGTTGAGTCATTTAGACTGGCAAGAATCATACATCTTCTTCCGATTATGACGATACGATGTAGCTTTTTCAGGACTAGCCACTCGTATTGCCATGTGATCTCCTCCTCTGACAGACTTTAGAGAAGCTGGTAGAGCGTTCTAACGTTTGTAGATACTATCTTGCCCTGATTCTAAGAAATCTTTCGGAGTAGACTGTATGTATCACGGAGATCATCAGGCACTGGGATGATCGTAGGTAGGTGTCCTACTAACCATAGGTACAAGAGAGGTATACTGGCATAGAAGATACCCTTTTTACGGTCTGCTGCTTGGTTAAGAACCCTAAGAAGCTCTGCAAGAATGACTGGTACAACTGATCCTGAGTTGTACATGTCTTCGATGATCCCTACAGTACAGATTCGACGAGGGAGTGGCACTTCGGGAATACCAACTGAGACATAGCTATCAGTGCAAGGGTGTTGAGACCGAAAAGTTCAGCTGCTATCGTGTCAGGGTTTCAATTGCGCTTGTACTGATTTTCTAGATACTCCATGGGTATCCGATCAAAAGAGCCCTTAGGACCGTGCTGCAAGTAGGCAGCTTGATATACAAGAACCTGGAGAGGTCTGTCTGATATGTTGTCTTATAACACGGTACTATGGCTTCACCATCCATGTTTAAATCTAAAATACGCTGAATCTCTTCCAGTGTTGGTCACAATTCATTCTTACCAAAATGGAACATCATATGTGTGGGTTCCAACACCGGTTAACAACGTTCATGAGGCGCAGGTCTGGTTTAACCATGAAAAGGATCAAGATGGACCTAGTTTTGTAGTACTGAGCCTAAGTAAGATGCTGACTCAGAGTGAAGGCCTCGATTGATTCCCAGAGGTTGTTGTCACACGCCACCTGAGATGTCAAATGCATGGGCCGTGACAGTTGACCAATTGACCAAACAATCCTTGAAGGACCTACCATCTACCTGGATAAGAAACAGACTCGATGTGAGTGTACTGTGTATGCAGATAAAAAATATAAAATGATGATAATTGTATTTTTTTTATTTTCTTGATTTTGATTGGGTGTGACAACGCACATGTGATCCAATAAGACAGACGGACGAAGGTCCGACATGCTTAGCCCGGGTTGTTGGGAACCGAGGGCCTATCAGGTCAAGGTTGGGGATAGATCTTTTGAAGATTTATCTGCCTAGGATTTGAATCCCATATGATATGTCAGGATGTAGGGTTGGATGTCTTTTATTACAAGCATAAGTTTGGCTCATTACATGCCCCTAGGTGGATGCTTGTCAGGGTAGAATGTGCCCGGATAGTCAACCTGGATTTGGGACAGGTATAGGGTGCAAGCTAGGGTTTAGAGTATTCCTCCCCGGATGGGCTACTTTTAGAATATACCATAGCCTAATCTACATGTATAAGTGTTGGGTTAATGCAAAAGCAAGATGTGGGGTTCACTTAACACCGTATATTCGACTCCCCAGTATAGAACATACCTGAAAAGGGACGATTGGTGTAAACGGGAGCGTTCAGAATCCTTCCCTAAGGGTAATCACCCACTAGGCATAATTCTGTGGACCTCCAAGACTTTTAAGCTTCTAACACTGAGGATGATCATCCACCAGCTATAAGCGTAATAAGCCTATCTATTGGGTTTAATAAGACATTTACACTACTATGCTATGTATGATATGCACGGTACATAAAACATCCAAGACATGAAAGACAAAGTATTAAGTTAAATACTTAGGCATTTGAATAAGTTGATTTTGATTGGCTTAGACCTAGGTTCTGGGTTAAACCTTACGCTAAAGTCCCCAATAGATTCGTTAAAGTTATAAGCACGAGATTTTACTCCGAGTCACGGAATGTGATTTAGAGTCGTCACCTATTAAGTAAGATGGGATAAGTCCCCGGGTTGTGGATAAGGTCTTAATCTGTGGTAGAGGTCTAGGTAAGAGATTCGGTTAAGTCCGAGAAAGGTGTTAGTACCCCAGGATTTTCATTTATAATGGTTCCCTACTCCCTAGGTATAAGCCAATTTATATCAAATTTTTGTTCAAATGCCTAAGTGTTTAAAGTAATAATAACCAAAAAAAGAAAATCTAACTACGGTTGAACCCGGGTTAGGTTGCCTACGTACTCACAAGGTGAGATCAGACCGAGCGTAGTTCTAGCACATGGGTACGTGTCAAGGCTAAGGGGTGTATGTGTGTGTACTAAGAGTGGCTAATGGTCTAACCCAGAGGTTAGGGTTTAGTTGACCAGGTTGGTAAAGTGCATGGCTTAAACCCGGTAGGTTTAGGGTTAGTCCGGTATACTAAAATTAATTTGGTAGACCAAGATTAGACCCGATAGGCCAAGGGATAATTCTGGTAGACTTAAAATATGCCCGATAGGCCAAGGGTAGATTTAACCAAGGTTAAGGTTACTAACTGGTTTTAAGGGTCAAATTAACCATGGTTAGAGTTACTAACCACAGTTGAGGATAACAAGGTTAGGCCCGGTAGGTCGAGGTTGGGCCCGGTTAGCCATAGGTGAGCTCAGTAGGCTAAGAGATTAGGCTCAGTAGGCCAAAAAAGGGTTTAACAGAGATTAGGGTAGCTAATCAGAGTTAAACGGGAAAGTCAACCATGGTTAGGGGTGATAACCATGTTTAAGAGGCCAAAGTAGATACATTTTGGTCATAAGCAATTTTCAGAAATTTTTTAGCAGTTTACTAGATTTTTCAAGGATTAAGGGGTGCTTAACCATGGTCAAAAGTTAACTAGGGTTGGATTAACCCTAGTTAAAGGTCTAGGCAAGTCAGGGTGGGCCCAGAGAGCATGGTGGGCCTAAAGTGGCTTCATATCTGGTCTAAGCCCTGTGCAAATGCCCAACATACAGAAAATTAATAATGACGGTAATAGTATTACTGCCATTACAGAAGTATTTCTGGGGGGATTTTGTAGGTCTACGGTTTGAGTTAAGGGTGAAACCAATGGGTGATGGACCCACAAAGTTGAAGAGGGAAGTCTAGAAAAGGTCCTGGGCCTTAGGTGAGCCCTGGAGGTGGTTTGGAATGGGCCCCACAGTAGGCTTAACACACTGTGTTTGGTATACTGAAATGGCGGTAGAGTATCTACCGCCATTATGTCAGTTCCTGGTTTAAGCCAAATTAACCATGGTTAAACAGGAAGGTGCACCCTGGAAGGACCAGAGTGGGTATAAGGGAGTCTGAGGAAGCCAACCATGGCCCTGGAATGGACCAGGGACCCACTCAAAGGGGTGTAAAACTACAATTAATAGAGGGTTCAGGAATAGCAGTAATTATTCTACCGTCATTCCTGACGAATTCTAGAAAAGTGATTTTCCCCCCTGGGGGCTGCACAGGGTGTTCCAGGGGATCCCTCATGGCCTGAGGGACCACTAGAACCTTCAGGGGAGTATGCCATGCTAGGTGAGGGCCTTGTACCCAACTATTAAACCCTTTAGGGGTCCCCCATGCCTATGAAGAGGCAAAAGGGGCCCTGTCTTTGGGTGAGTAAGCAAAACAACAAGAAACAAATGGCCCCTGGAGTAAGACCAAGGGCCTTACAGAGTTTTTAACAAAAATAAAAGGAGTAGGAAGGTTCTACCCTGCTGCTAGTTGCGCTCGGTGAGAAGGTGATAGTACACGAGTAGGGGGGTAGCAGACAGTGGTGGAGCATAGGGGAATGGCCTAGGTAGCTCCTGGAAGGTCTAAGGCTGCCTTAGGGAGGACGACAGAGGTTTAGGAAGCATGGTTCTGGGCTAACCGAAATCCTACAGAGTTTTGTTGTGTATAGAATGGGGATTAACCTTGGAGTAGGGAAGTATTTATAGGTTTGGGAAGGCCTTGGGGCAGTTTAGGGATTAAACTAGGTGTGCTAGACATTGAGAGGGCTGAGTAGGAGTGGCCAGAGGGGGTGCCAGTTGTGAATTTGCAGGAATTCAATAATGACAGTAGAGGTTCTACTGCCATTCCTGGTTCAGCCTGAACCATGAATAGCGGTAGAAACTTTACCGCTATTCTCAATTCTTTGCTAATTTGGGCCCAACCTGCTTTCACTAGGCCTGATCTACTGTAGCATTTTCCTAAATCGAAAATGGCGGTAATGTTATTACCGCAATTCTCAATTTTTCAAAAATTCTTCAAGTGGGCCCCACACCAACGGGTCTTAGGGTATGTGGGCCCATTGTTTCGGCCAATAACAGGTTTTGGCTTCAGTTTTTAGGGTTTTTGAGTCCTATGGCTGAGCTAGGGCTTACCTAAAGTTAGACTAGGGTTTGACCAGGGTTTACCTAGGGTTTAACCAAGGTTTGACCAGGGTTTACCTGAGATTAGGCTTTACCTGGGATTAGGGTTTGTTCTAGGGTTAGGCCTAAGGTTTGACCAGGGTTTGACTAGGGTCTATCTAGGTTTAAGCTAAGGTTTAAGGGTGATCAACCATGGTTAAAATGCTTAATCATGATTAAGGGGGTGTAAGAATTAGGTGCTTACATTTAGTTCTTGAATGTTGAATGGGATTCTTAGTCATACTTATAGCACTTGTATTATCACATTTAATTGAAATTTTATCTTAGAATAGCTTGAAGTACTCTAATTATTGTTTCATGTATATTGTTTGAGTACAACAACTCTCAGCTGTTACATATTCAGCCTCAGTTGTAGATAGAACTACAGAGTTTTGTTTCTTACAATACCATGAAATTAATGAGTGTCCTAAGATGTGACATGTGCTACTAGTGCTCTTCCGATCAACTTCACAACCAGTAAATTAAGCATCAGAATAACTATCTAGTTCTAGTAATGTGTTCTTAGGGTACCATAGTCGTAGTTCAATTGTTTCAATTAGATATTTGAAAATTCTTTTTACAGAAGTCATATGTGATTCTTTAGGATTAGCTTGAAATTTAGTACATATGCAAACACTAAACATGATATCAGGTCTACTAGCAGTCAAATATAATAAACTATCAATCATACCTCGATATTTAATTTCTTCCACACTTATCCCCTTTTCATCTTTATCCAACTTTGTAGATGGACTCATGGGAGTATCAGCTTTCTTTAAGTTGTCCATCCCAAATTTCTTGAGTAGCTCTCTTGTGTACTTAGCTTGATTGATGAATTCTTTGCTTGATTTCAAGCCCGAGGAAGAAGTTCAACTCTCCCATCATGCTCATTTGAAATTCATCTTCCATGGTTTTAGCAAATTCTTGACAAAGAGATTCATTAGTAGAATCAAAAATAATATCATCTACATAGATTTGCACTATAAGCATATCATCATTTTTGGACTTTATGAATAATGTAGTATCTATTTTTCCTCTAATGAACTCATTATCAAGTAGGAAGCTACTTAATCTATCATACAAAGCTCTAGGGGCTTGCTTTAAACCATATAGGGCTTTAGTGAGTTTAAATACATGATTAGGCATTTTATGATTTTCAAAGCAAGGAGGTTGTTCAACATATACTTCCTCCGAAATAAATTCATTTAAGAAATCACTTTTTACATCCATTTAATATAGTTTAAAATCTTTAAAACTAGCATAAGCAAGCAATATTCTAATAGCTTCAAGTCTAGCAACAAGGACAAATGTTTCATCATAATCAATTCCCTCTTCTTGGTTATATTGTTGAGCTACTAGTCTAGCTTTATTTTTAATAATATTTTCACTTTCATCCTTTTTGTTTCTAAAAATCCATTTAGTACCAATTATAGATTTGCTTTTAGGTCTAGGTACTAAGTCTCATACTTGATTTTTTTTTCAAATTGATTTAGTTCCTCTTGCATAGCAATTCTCCAAGATTCATCATTAATTGCTTTAAGTGCATTCTTAGATTCAATTTGAGAGTGGAATGCAAGGTTATTACAAATATTTCTTCTTGTTCTTACACCTTGTTCAATATTACCAAGTATTTTATCTTTAGGATGAATTTTTATTAATCTCTATGCCTTAGGAATTTGAGATTCATTTTCTTCTTCATTTTCATCTAAGTTTTCAACTTCTAAGGTTTTATCATTATTATCTTCATTTTCATTATCATCTTTATTGATTTCCAAGGTTGCTTTATCTTTATATATGTTTTCAAGTTTGTCATTTGGATCATCATCTTCAATTTTCTTAGATTCAAATGGATTAGATTCATCAAATATAACATACATAGATTCTTCTACAATTAGGAAGTTTTATTAAATACTGTATAAGCTTTGCTAATTGAAGAATAACCAAGAAATATTCCTTCACTGGATTTTGGTTCAGATTTCTTTAAATTGTGTTTGTTATTTAAAATGAAACATTTGCATCCAAACACTTTAAAGTAACAAATATTAGGTGATCTTCCATTCCAAAGCTCATAACGGGCTTTATTTAATTTGTTTCTAATAAAAACCCTATTGATTACATAGCAAGAAATATTTATGGCTTTAACCCAAAAATAATTAGGTAATTAATGTTCATTTAACATAGTTTTACCCATTTCTTGTAAAGATTTATTCTTTCTTTCAACTACTCCATTTTGTTGAGGAGTTCTAGGGGCGGAGAAGTTATAGTTGAAACCATTTTCTTCATAAAAAGATTCAAGTTCTTTATTCATGAATTCTCCACCTCTATCACTTCTAATATTATTAATGGAGTAGCATTTTTCATTTTAAACTATTTACAAAAGTTTTTCAAACAAAACATACACTTCACTTTTATGAGATAGAAATAATATCTAAGTGAATCTAGAATAATCATCAACAATCATAAATGCATAAAGCTTACCACCTAAGCTAGCAATATCATTTAACCTAAATAAATCCATATGCAATAATTTTAAAGGCCTAGAAGTTGATATTTCTAATTTCTTTTTAAAAGATAATTTGATTTGTTTTCCTTGTTAGCAAGCATCACAAATTTTATCTTTTGAAAACTTGGTTTTTAGCAAATCTTTTGTAAGATCATTTCTAGAGAATTTAGATAATAAATCCATACTTGCATGGCCTAATCTTCTATGTCATAACCAACTAGATTCATTGATAGCCGAAAAACACATTAGTTTTGAGAGGTAAGTTCATCAAAGTCTATAGCCTATACATTTTCATATCTATGAGCAATGAACATGGTATTAATGTTATCTTTGTCTTTAATGATGCATGCATTAGATTTAAAAGACACATTTAGACCTTTATCACACAATTGACTAATACTAATTAGATTATGTTTAAAACCATCAACTAATAAAATATTTTCAATGAAAGTAGTATTGTCCTTACCAACATTACCTATACCGATAATTTTCCCTTTTGCGTTGTCCTCGAATGTCACATACCCTCCATCTTTAAAAGTGATTGAGATGAATAGCTTTTTGTTCCCCGACATGTGCCTAGAGCATCCACTATCCAAGAACCATCTTGACTTGGAGGAGCTAGACTTCAAACATGCCTACAAGATAAGATTTAAGTAACTCCATTATATGTTTCTCCCGGTACCCACATAATTTTGATTGGCACCCAAACTGATTTTTGGTTGGTCTTAGGAGGATAAATTCCTTTAGAGACCCAAACCATGTTTGGTCTTTTATGAATGGTCTTGAGAGTGAATGATCCCTTTGGGACCCAAACATTCTTCACCATTTTGTTTCCATCAAAAGTAAAGAATGCATTAGATGGTGAGTTTAAAACATTTGTTAATTTTGAAAAGAAGTTTTGGCATTCTTTTTGTTTTGCAAAGGGATTGTACCCAAGTCTGGCCTTACCAAAGACACATCTTTGTTGGCCCAAAAGTCTTTCAAGGTTTTTTTCACCCGTGGACAAGGTGTGAGTAATCTTAGTCAAATCTTTGACTTTAGCCTGAAGCTCTTCACACTCACAAGGTGATCCTTGGGATGAATTTCGAAATTACTTTAATTTTTCATTCAAATTTCATTTTCTTTTGCAAGAAAGTCCTTTCATTTTGTAAAACTTCACAAGAATTTTTAAGACTAAAAATTTCCTTTTGGAAAGATTTGTTCATTGAAACAATTCTTTTAAATTCTAAGTAAAGTTCATCAAAAGTCTACTAATCTCATCATAAGAAAGGCATTCACTAAGTGAAGGAGTTACCTCATCCTCATTGGTCATGAGGCACAAGTTCGCCATTTCTTCATCGCTAGAAGCATCCGATCCGCTTTCCTCAGAATCGTCTCATAAGGCTTTCATAGCCTTTTTCCAGAACCTTTTGCTCTTTTTGAGTTGAAGACACTCCGTCTTGATGTGTCCCAGCTTTTTGCACTCGTAGCAAATAATCGGTTCTTTCTTGCTTGATTCACCCTTGGAAACCTCCTTGGTGATTTCTTTCTTGAAAGGCTTCTTCTTGAAGTTCCTCTTGTTCTTAAAGAACCTCTTGAACTTTCTAGCCATAAAGGCTATGTCTTCATCTTCTTCACTTTCTTCTTCTTCTTCACTTTCTTCTTTGTGAGATGACTTGAGAGCAAGTCCTTTCTTGTGCTTGGGCTCTTCTTCTTGATGCCCCTTTATGATTACTTCATGAGTCATCAATGACCTAAGAAGCTCATCCATTTGGACCTTTTTCAAGTCCTTTGCTTCTTGAATGACTGTCACTTTGGGAGATCATTCCTTTGGTAATGACCGCAACACTTTTCTAACATTTTCTACACTAGAATAAACATTACCAAGTGCCTTTAGTCCATTCAAAATATTTGTAAATCTAGTGAACATTTTACCAATTGATTCATCTTTTTCCATTTTGAATAGTTCATATTTGTGAACCAACATACTGATTTTTTCTTCTTTTACTTGGTTGGTTCCTTCATATGTGACTTCAAGTTTATCTCATATCTCTTTTATTGAATCACATCCAGAGAATTCATTAAGCTCTTTAGGGCTAAGAGCACAGTATAAATTGCTAATGGCCTTAGCATTTATCTGAAAGAGTTAAATATCATCCTCATTCCACTCTTCTTCCACTTTAGGAATAACAGCATCATTAACAACTTTAGTAGGAAGATGTGGACCCTTGACTATGTCAAGAGTTTGGATGTAATACATCATCCTAGTTTTCTAATAGTTGTAATTTTCTCCATTAAACAATGGAGGACGGGTGGTCGATTGGTCATCTCTTAAGGTAGTAGCAACGATATTTTCCATTAAACATCTTTAACTCAAGATGGTTAAATCTAAAATGTTAGAGTACTAGCTCTGATACCAATTGTTGCCCAGTTAATGGACCCTAGAGGGGGTAATTAGGGTTAATGGCAATTTAAAGCTTTATTTAAGTGATTTATGCGGAATTAAAAATGTAATCACTAATGCTACCAACAATAAACAGAGAGAGAAAGAGATAAATATACCACACAGAAGATTTGATATTGGGGTTCATTAACTTGCCTACGTCCCTGCCTTTAAGCTTCCCACTTTAAGGATTTCCACGATTCCACTAATCACACTCTTCTTTATGGGCAGAGAGTAAGCCTTTACAATCCTTTTCTCAGGCTCAGGATAAAACCTCTTCAAGAGAATCCTCTCTTGGATACAAGAAGAACTTCTTCTCAACTAGTGCAAGAATCTTTAATTCTTGACTTTAGCTTTTACAAAGAGTTGGTGGATATTGAAATCCGAAATTGAAAGCTCCTTATTGAGCTAGATAAGAATTGAATACAAAACTAATAATCACTCAATAATGATTAGAATTGAATGCTCAAACAGAGTGGGATTAGGATTCTAGGTATTCAATGGAAAACAGAGTATTGATTGCTGGAAGATATTGAATGATCAATGTATGAATGAATAATGTTAGAATCTTGTATTTAGTTTATAAATAAGCTTTATTTATAGTTGAGCAATCAATTTGGCCGTTGGAGGAACAATTAATGCAAACTAACCGTTGAAAACTAGCCGTTACACTAAGTTCCCGTAAGCACTCATCGACGAGTGAGTATGTGTAAATCCCTAAGTAGGTGTTGGCAAATTCTGTGATCATTAGATAGGTCATGTGAGTCAAGTCGTGTTCAACTTGTCAGAAGAGAAGAGCTAAAGCATAAAGAAGATTGAATAAAGTGAAGAAAAAGCTCCTACTCTGGATCTAGAAAGGTAATGGACTTAGAGACCCCTACCTAGGTTGGATTTGACTTAGATAACTCTAAACATACCTAGGAGGATATTTTTAAACCTAACAAAGTTGTTTGATCCTAGTTGAATCAAATAAACATGAAAAGAAAAATGGTTTGGAAAAAATTCTGTCTCAACCGATCGCTCGGTGTTGAGACCGATCGATCGGTGGCCTACCGAGCGATCGGTGGCTATCGACTGGACAAAAAATTTGTATGGGGTATTTTTCCAGAAAGGTGATTTTTAACCAAGCGATCGGTTATGAGCACCGAGCGATCCGTTTTGGACTGAGCGATCGGTAATGAGCACCGCTCGATCGGTCCCAGTAAAAAGAATTTTTATTTTTCTGGATTCTTTTTTTTAAACCCTATATAAACAACTTTTTGGAGACCTAATTCGTATCTTTGTTTATTTTTGAAAGAGTAGAGGTCTGAGAAACTCCTCTAGGGTTTTTCCTCTTGTTCTTTTAGATCTTTGTTGATCCCTCCTCTTTCTTTGATCCTAGAGAATGCAAGTATAGATCTAAACCTTTGATCTTGCATTGTGTGATCTCAGATCTATATGAGATCCCTCTAGGGTTTGAAACTTCCTAAATTGATTCACAACCCTACACCTTGTGTGTGTGTCCGGTGTTTGATCCGGAGCCTTCGTGGAAGGAGATCGATCATGTGTGATCGTGGTTTTGAAGTAGCTTGAGAAGATTTGGTCGATGTGGAACCGAAGCTGCTACGGCGGAGATCGAACCTGCTGGTTCGTGGAAATCAAGAGTAAGAGTCTATACTTAGGAACGTCGTTTCTGTTTTGGTAAGGTCTTGTCTTGTACTTGAAATCATTTCATAGTGAAGTTTGTTGCTGGACGAGGTCCCGTGGTTTTTTCCCGTTAGGGTTTTCCACGTAAAAATCTTCTGTGTTTGATTTGTGTGGATTGTCTGAGTGAATTGTTCATTGATTTCTAAACATATTAATTGAAAAATTAAAATTGGTTAGAAATTATTAGATAGACCTATTCACCCCTCTCTAGGTCTTAGAGATCATTGAACTGGATAAATTTCAATTGGTATCAAAGCTTGTTCACTGATAAGGCTAATCCCTTAAGTGTGATCCTGTATTATCCATGATCATGAGTACTCTAAGAGAAGGTGGATCTGTCTCTCGTCCCCCACTTTTTGATGGGAATAATTATGCATACTGGAAAGCTAGAATGAGAGCCATTCTCAAATCAATTGACTAGAGAATTCGGATGTCTATACAGAATGGGTGGACTACGCCCATAAAAATTGTAGGTGATTTGACTGTCGTCAAATATTCTAATGAATGGACCAGAGAAGAGCTTGAGTCAAGTGGATGGAACACTAAAGGTCTCAATGCTATCTTTACTGTAGTCACTGCTGAGGAATTCAGACGAATTTCTTCATGTGAAACAGCAAAGGAGGCTTGGGACATTCTTGAAATTACCCATGAGGGTACTACCACTGTTAAAATCTCAAAACTCCAAATGTTAACCATCAAATTTGAACATTTAAACATGGATGACAATGACACTTTTGATGAATTCTATGCAAAACTTAGTGACATTGTCAACGCTAGTTTCAATTTAGGTGAAAAAATATCTGAGTCCAAAATAGTTAGAAAAGTCCTTAGATCTCTCCCTGAGAGATTTCAACCCAAAGTCACTGCAATCGAAGAGAGTAAAAATGTTGACTCTCTGAAGATTGAGGAATTGGTTGGTTCACTCCAAACCTATGAACTCAATCTCCGTCCATCCAAGAAGAACAAATCTTTAGCCTTGAAATCTATCAAGGAATCTTTGGATGAGGATGACAGGGATGGAGATATGAATGAGGAAGAAATGGCTCTCTTCGTTAAAAAATTTCAAAAATTTTTTAGAACGAAAAAGAGGTTCAATCCCAAACAGGGAGGAAAATCTTTTGAGAAGTCAAAGTCTAAGCCCTGGGAAAACAAGAAAAATTCCAAGAGTGGCGACAAGAAATCCCAAGGTGTTCAATGTTATGAATGCCATGGCTTCGGTCATATTTCACCTAACTGCCCTAACACGAAGAAGAGTAAGGGCAAGGTGATGAATGCCTGTTGGGATGATAGTGATTCCGAGAATGAAGAATCGGACAGTTCCTCTTCAAGTGAAGATACTAGAAATCATACGGCTTTCACTGTTTCCCTTTTTGGGATTCTTGAGACTACCTCTGCGGTTCATGAAAAGGATAGAAGTGATGAGAGTGTTCATACTGAGTCTAGTGATGACATACAGGAGATTCAAACTGACTCTGAAAGTGATGAAGATTTGAAAACAACTTATGATAAGTTGTATGCTGAAAGTTTGAAGCTGATTAAAACAAAAATCTCTTTGAGCAAAAAAGTCAAAATCATTCAAAATGAAAGAGATACTGGTAAACTAGTAGCAGAAGAGAAGAATGCTCTAGTTAGTCAGTTGGAAAATGAAAAAGAAGCATTTGTTATGAAAGTTCAATGTCTTTTGGAAGAGAATGTCTCATTGACTAATGTGGTCAGAAAATTAGAAGTTGAAAGAGACACTTCCATGAAAGAAATTGAAGAGTTAAGAAATCTGCAAATGGAGCTAGAAACTTTTAAAGACTCTCTTGTTGATAAGGTGAAATTTCTTGAAAAAGAACATCAAATTACCCTTAAAGACAAGACTGACTTGATTCAGAAGGTCTATACTCTTGAAAAAGAAGTAAGAATGTTTGGTAACACTAGCTGCCTAGATGAATTAGTTAGAAAATATGGGTAAAATTCGAGTAGATCTGGGATAGGACATGCTGACACACCAGCTGGTCCTTTAGCTGTTGGTACAATGGCTAGTGCAGTGTTTGAGCCAATACATTCTGATCCTAAAGTGAATCTACCTTCTACATCAAGTACTAAGGCTTATACAAATTTTGTAAAGCCTAGAAATACAGCTCCTAGAGTGAATGCTATGAGGAATCAAATTCCTTTTAGAAAAAATCCTCCTCCTCTCCCAAGATTCATACCCACATGTCACTTTTGTGGTGTGAGAGGTCACATTCGACCAAATTGTAAGGCTTTTAGGAGAGCTCCCCAAAATGGTTCATGGAACCAAAATCAAAGTCAAGGGACTCTTCAAAGGCAGATCAGGTTTTGGCTAAAAAGTCTAGAATATTGAGCGAAGATGTTAATAGAATTGCTCAAATCTCTATGACAAGAACTGGTCAATTTATTCCAAATGATTATTCAAGAGGAAAGAATTTGACTAATCAAAAAGCTAGAACTGAACAAAACAGGAAAAGGTCAAGGAGGACAAAAAGGAAAAAGGTTTCTAATACATAGTTTAATGATCGAAGATCTAAACAAAGTTTAAAGACTTTGTATGTAAGAAAGGATGACCTTAAGTGCTTCGTCATTCACACTGCCTTGAAAGCCCAAAACACAGAAATGTGGTACTTCGACAGTGGGTGTTCTCGGCATATGACAGGTAACAAGTCCTTATTTACTCAATTTGAGGACTATCCAGATGGGACTGTTACATTTGGTGATGGAAGCAAGTCTTTAGTCAAAGGGAAAGGTATCATCGATTCACCAGGCATACCAAAATTGAAAGATGTCTTGTTTGTTGAAGGACTGAAAGCTAATTTAATTAGCATAAGTCAAATATGTGATGATAACCATGCTGTGTACTTTACCCAAAATAAATGCTTAGTCATTAATGGTAAAGGTAAGTGTGTTCTAGAAGGGTTGAGAACCACTGACAATTGCTACGGCTTAATTCCCAGTCCTAATCCCTCAAATGTCTGTTATAAGACTAAAATTGAGGAAGTTGATTTGTGGCACCGAAGACTAGGTCACATGAACTTCAAAGACCTATGTAAAATCTCTAAGCAAGAGCTTGTAAGAGGTGTTCCCAAACTAGGAAAGCCTTCTACTGCTGTGTGTGGGCCATGCCAAATTGGTAAACAAATTAGAACCCCACATAAGAAGACTTCAAGTATTGCTACTTCATATCCACTGGAATTAATTCATATGGATCTTATGGGTCCAACAAGAACTGAAAGCCTAGGTGGAAAGGTATACATCCTAGTCATGGTTGATGATTTCTCAAGAATGTCATGGGTGGCATTTATAAGAGAGAAATCCGATGCTTTTGACAATTTCAAAAGTATTTGCTTGAAAATTCAAAATGAGAAAAGATGCTCAATCATGGAAAGGAGTTTGAAAACTCTAAGATGATCATGGAAAGGAGTTTGAAAACTCTAAGTACAACGACTTTTGTGATGAGTTGGGTATCAAACATGAATTTTCTGCACCTATTACACCTCAGCAGAATGGTGTAGTAGAGAGGAAGAACAGGGTTCTCCAAGAGATGGCTAGAGTTATGCTTCATAGCAACAATCTAGCTTCTCATTTCTGGGCTGAGGCAGTTAACACTGCTTGCTATATAGTTAATAGAGTTTTTGTAAGACCTGGAACAAGGAAAACCCCATATGAGTTGTGGAATAACAAGAAACCCAGTGTCAAGTACTTTCGAGAATTCGGAAGTAAATGCTATATCCTTAAGGATAGAGAGCAACTGGGCAAATTTGAATCCCGGAGTGATGAAGGGATATTTCTTGGATATTCCACCAACAGTAGAGCTTATCGAGTGTACAACTTGAGAACCTCTACGATTATGGAGTCCATAAATGTAGTTGTGGATGACTCCGGTGTTGAAAATGTGCAACTTGAGGATGAAGAAAGTGCTGAAAATGAAAATATTGAAACTGTTTCAACTCCACTTATTAATAAGTAATCATCTCCATCAAAACCTACACATTCTAGGGTCATGAGTCCTCACACCCCCACTGATATAATTGGTGATCTTGAAAGTGGAGTGAGAACGAGGAAACAAATTGAAAATGAAGTTAGCTACATTTGCTATACTTCATCTTTTGAACCCAAGAATGTAGCTGAAGCTCTTGCAGATGATAATTGGATAAATTCAATGCAAGAAGAGTTACTTCAGTTTACTAGGAATGATGTTTGGTATTTAGTACCTAGGCCTAACAATACAAATGTGATAGGTACCAAATGGATTTTCAAGAACAAATCTGATGAAAAAGGTACTATCATAAGAAATAAGGCTAGGTTAGTTGCACAAGGATACACCCAAATTGAAGGTATTGACTTCGATGAAACCTTTGCTCATGTAGCCAGGCTAGAATCAATAAGAATTCTTCTAGCTGTGGCTTGCCATATGAAATTCAAACTTTTTCAAATGGATGTTAAGAGTGCCTTTCTGAATGGCATTCTACAGGAGGAAGTCTATGTGGAACAACCAAAAGGGTTTGAAGATCCACATCACCTTGATCAAGTCTATCGGTTAAAAAGGGCCCTCTATGGTTTAAAGCAAGCTCCAAGAGCTTGGTATGAGAGGCTGACTACTTATCTCTTGGAAAACGGATTTTCGAGAGGGGGAGTAGATAGAACCCTTTTCATAAAGAATGTGAAAGGTGATATTGTCATCGCCCAGATATATGTTGATGACATAGTGTTTGGTTCCACATTAGACTTACATGCTCTTTCATTTGTTGAACAAATGAAAAATGAATTTGAAATGAGCATAGTTGGTGAGCTAAGTTTCTTCCTTGGTCTTCAGATCAAGCAATTGGATTTTGGGATCTCAGTATCTCAAATCAAATATGCTAAAAATCTAGTGAAGAAATTTGGCATGAGCTCTGCTAAGCATGTAAGGACTCCTATGAGTTCTACTACAAAACTTAGTAAAGATGCTTCAGGCAAAGATGTTGATCAAACTTCTTATAGAAGCATGATTGGTAGTTTACTCTACCTAACTGCTACTAGACCAGACATAGCCTTTAGTGTTGGTGCATGTGCCCGCTATCAAGCGAGCCCAAAAGAGTCTCACTTGCTTGCAGTCAAGCGTATCATTCGATATGTGAGTGAAACTCTATCATTTGGCCTCTTGTATTCTTTTTATACAAATGCCACGATAGTTGGATATTCCGATACCGATTGGGCCGGAAATGCTGATGATAGGAAGAGCACCTCAGGAGGATGTTTCTATATTAGAAACTGCTTAGTTGCTTGGCTTAGCAAAAAGCATAATTCAATTTCATTGTCCACTGCAAAAGCTGAGTACATAGCAGCTGGCAGTTGTTGCACTCAACTTCTGTGGATGAAGCAGATGTTGAATGATTACGGGATTGAACAGAGCACTATGACTGTGTATTGTGATAATTCAAGTGCTATCAATATTTCCAAAAATCTCGTTCAACATTCTCGCACAAAACACATAGACATTAGACATCACTTCATCCGCGATCTTGTTGAGCAAAAGATTGTGTCTATAGAGTATATCCAAACAGAGAATCAATTTGCGGACATTCTTACAAAACCCTTAGATTCCCTTAGGTTTGAACTCCTTAGGAAATCCATAGGTTTGTGCGGAGTTGAGTAAAGGTGTACTTGTTTCATAGCCTATGTGTTCTTCATGTTCTATTCATGTCATAGAGCTATTTTTTTGTTATTTTTATTTTTATTTTTTAAATCCAAAAACATTTAAAAAAAAAAAATAGAATGTTTGGTTGACCTACTATACTGTATTAAACATCATTTATTTCCTTGAAATCATATTTAAACATATAATCCAAGGATAAATATTTCATAGGATTGAATAAATTAGGATAAGTCAACTATTGGTTCGATCTTGTGATTGAATTTGGTCATGCTAACTAATCTCAGTTAGAGTTGAGTAAACAAAGATGTTATGTGTTGCACATGCACTCTGATTGATTCTTTAGATGATATTAGTTCCTATTTAAAGGTTCTGATATTATACCATATGGTTCCCTAGATTAATCAAATCTAGTATAACCAATGTGATAAAAAATTCCATAAGATGAGCCCCCTAGTTATAAAAATTATTGACATGGAGAGGACTACCTGTGAGTTTGTGTGATAGCTACTAGTGAATGCAAACAGTGAGTAATGGCTACCTAGACAAACAGTAGGTATCTATATGGATTGCTAGTGTGAAAGCCCCCACTGTCATTAGAAAGAGCTACCTTCTCACTTGTGTGAAAGTCACCAGTGTGCTAAAAACTATATATGTGTACTCCAAAAAGAATTTTCACAATGAGTACAATTTGACTGAAAAAGAAATGAAATAAATTTGTTAGTCAAATTTGGGGTAAAAATTGCTCATCATATAAGTATGGATGTTTATTGGTTTTAAAACTAGTTTTTGAAAATTTTAGAGTCCCTTTTGAGCTATAATGTCAAAATCTAGCTTAAAGAAGGAAACCAATTCAAAGAGTCAAGTAATGAATTTTGATTTCACACTAACATTACTTCTAATTGTTTCTTGACTCTGATTGTGAATTTGATGCAAATACCATAATTAATCACCTGTGAAAATCAATTATTGTTTACATAATCCTTACTTATGACTGTACTTGATATATCAATTCTTGGGTGATTATTCTTTATGATTTTAATGAAATCAATTATTGCAAATTTTTTGGTGAATTGGTTATTTTGAGGTGAAAATGAGTTTTTACTGTACCATTGGTTGAGGGGGAGAAATGGTTTTAAAAGTAAAATTTTTGAAAATATATTCAGACCACCAATCGCTCGGTGTTAAAGACCGATCGATCGGTCTTTCGTGAACAGGGTTATAAAACCCTCATTTCTCCTTTTTCTGTTCACTTCTTCTCCGAACTCCAGAGCGATCTCTCGGTTACCTCTCCTCCAAATCCTTCCTACGGTCATTCCATTCGACTCTAAGGGTTTCCCAAGCATCAAAGAGGTAAGCCTTGTACATTTTCTTGCGTATAGGTTGAATTTCTCATCTAGGGCATCAACTGTTCATCCATGGCTTTCATTTTATCCTTAATCCTTCTAGCCTATCTTATGTCTGGTGTTCCCAAACGCCGAAGGTTGGTCCTCAACAACCAAGAGGACCCTCCTGAAGATGAGCAAAACCAAGAGCTCTTTTCCTTCACTCCAATAGGACATGGGATTTCAATAGGGGATCGACCAATCCGTAGAATGGTGGATTCTACTACTGAAAATCGCCAAAAGTCTTTGGCAGATAAAACCCGGAAACAAAAGGGAAAAGCTAGTTCATCTTCAAATGTTCTATTGGGTCCCTTCATTAGCCCTAGTGCTGCTCAGCTTTATAGTGAGTATTTTAGTAAAAAGGGTGTTATGGTTGAAAGGAGCATTAGAATTTCAGATTTTGGTGATTATTACCTTTCTAAGCTCATTACCGATCGTAACTGGGAAGGTCTTCTCACTTTATTTGGTCCTGCTCCTATTCAGTTAGTCCAGGAATTTTACTCAAATTTCTCTGAAATCAATTTTAAAACCTGGTCTTTTAAATCTCGATCTTTAGAACAATCAGTTTTGATAAATCCAAATGTCATTGCTAAATTTCTTGGTTGTCCTCGAGTTCCAGATGCCTATTATCCTTATAAATACAAGAAAGATGAGGATAAAGAATCTATGAACAATGTAGTCACCTTTCTTTGTGGTGCTCCTACACTTTGGGTTGGTTCCTTAATAGAAGTAACAAAACTCACTAGGGATGCCAGACTTGTAAACCTAGTAATGAGTGCCAATATCCACCCCAAGGTTCATACTGCAGACCTTAGGGAAGATAGAGCTCGATTTTTATTCAGTCTCCTTCGTGGACATGATATTGACCTTGCAGCACACATAATTGATTTGATGATTCAAGCCCATCAAACTCAAACTATGGTTGGAGCTCTTCCGTTTGGATCCCTGATTACTAAACTCCTTGGTTCTCAAGGGATTATTGCTCCTCCTGGAGTTTCTACCCGTAATCCGAAAGGTCCAATCAACAAAAAGACCATCGCTCAGAGTTTCTCTCATGCTTCAGTTCGAGATATTGAGGAGGAAGCTGATTTTGGTACATGATCCTCTCATCCACCTCCGGCCACGATTGATGATCTAGCCAGAATGATGAGAGAGATGTAGATGGATCTCTCAACGCATATTTCATCCCACCAGGAGTTCACCACAGAGATCCGTGGAAGACTTGGATCACTCGATGCAGCAGTGCTGGGCGTACAGAGAGATGTTCATGATTTTCGAGCTTATTATGAGTCCCAGCTCACTTCTGATGATGAGCAGGAGTGATAGTTAGATTGATGTACTAGGATAGATACTCCTTATGGTTCATGTGTATATTTTGGAGTTTACCTTAGTCCTAGTATTAGTTTGAGACTTAGATGTATTGTGACTTGGTTGTACTCAGTACAAACCTTTTTGGATGTTATTGACTTGGTTATGGATGTATGAATTTGGATGGTTTATTCTCATTCTCTTATATCTCATCTCATTTGATGTTTATGCATTAATTTTATTGTTTATAGTCCGCCTTTGGCATTTCGAGCCAAAAAGGGGGAGAGTGCATGATATGCATATGGATATAATATTGTGGATGATGATTTTGTGATTTTGTGGATGATGTTATGGAAACATGATTAACCTGTTTTTGATTTAGTATTGTGGAATTGTGGATGTTATACATGTTTTACTTCTTCCCATATTTTATTTCCCATGCTTCACAGGTTTTTGATTTAGCATGTGCAGGCAAACAGGTTCTAAGTATGGTGAATCATGACAAGTTAAAATGTCAAATGTCATGTAATTATTTTTGAGTCATGTAAAGGTCAATTTTCCATTTTTGAATCATTTGGGAAAATTTGAACCTAGTATATGAGTTAGTCTTATTTTGTCCCGGAATTGCCAAAGGGGGAGATTGTAAATCCCTAAGTAGGTGTTGGCAAATTCTGTGATCATTAGATAGGTCATGTGAGTCGAGTCGTGTTCAACTTGTCAGAAGAGAAGAGTTAAAGCATAAAGAAGATTGAATAAAGTGAAGAAAAAGCTCCTACTCTGGATCTAGAAAGGTAATGGACTTAGAGACCCCTACCTAGGTTGGATTTGACTTAGATAACTCTAAACATACCTAGGAGGATAGTTTTAAACCTAACAAAGTTGTTTGATCCTAGTTGAATCAAATAAACATGAAAAGAAAAATTGTTTGGAAAAAATTCTGTCTCAACCGATCGCTCGGTGTTGAGACCGATCGATCGGTGGCCTACCGAGCGATTGGGGGCTATCGACTAGACAAAAAATTTGTATGGGGTATTTTTCCAGAGAGGTGATTTTTAACCGAGCGATCGGTTATGAGCACCGAGCGATCCGTTTTGGACTGAGCGATCGGTAATGAGCACCGCTCGATCGGTCCCCGTAAAAAGAATTTTTATTTTTCTGGATTCTTTTTTTTAACCCTATATAAACAACTTTTTGGAGACCTAATTCGTATCTTTGTTTATTTTTGAAAGAGTAGAGGTCTAAGAAACTCCTCTAGGGTTTTTCCTCTTGTTCTTTTAGATCTTTGTTGATCCCTCCTCTTTCTTTGATCCTAGAGAATGCAAGTATAGATCTAAACCTTTGATCTTGTATTGTGTGATCTCAGATCTATATGAGATCCCTCTAGGGTTTGAAACTTCCTAAATTGATTCACAACCCTACACCTTGTGTGTGTGTCCGGTGTTTGATCCGGAGCCTTCGTGGAAGGAGATCGATCGTGTGTGATCGTGGTTTTGAAGTAGCTTGAGAAGATTTGGTCGGTGTGGAACCGAAGCTACTACGGCGGAGATCGAACCTGCTGGTTCGTGGAAATCAAGAGTAAGAGTCTATACCTAGGAACGTCGTTTCTGTTTTGGTAAGGTCTTGTCTTGTACTTGAAATCTTTTCATAGTGAAGTTTGTTACTGGACGAGGTCCCGTGGTTTTTTCTCGTTAGGGTTTTCCACGTAAAAATCTTCTGTGTTTGATTTGTGTGGATTGTCTGAGTGAATTGTTCATTGATTTCTAAACATATTAATTGAAAAATTAAAATTGGTTAGAAATTATTAGATAGACCTATTCACCCCCCTCTAGGTCTTAGAGATCATTGATCTGGATAAATTTCAATATGGAAAAGGCTAGAGCCATCGCCGAGTGAAAACAGTAAGCAAATGAGATTTATTGTCATCCAACTCATCGATGAGTTTTCTAAAATTTTTCAGGGAACTCATCTTAATGAGACCAAAATGATGGAAATTTTTATATGGTCCATGGGCATTCATAAGATTATCATTTTAATCATTTTTAGGTCCTTAGAATGATGTCCAAATTATTCTAAGTCTCCTAAGGTCTATCTAGCTAACTTTGAGCAATCATATTCCAATACCTTGAGGACTTTTACAAGGTCCTAGATACCCTTAAAGATTTCACTAGACTACTTTGAGTGTTGATCTTATTTTTGAATTTATGGAGCTTCATCCTTGAAGAGTCTTCATGATTTTGCTTGAATCCTTGAAGCTTTTTCCTTTAAATGACTTATGCTTGGACTTTGACTTTGATTCCTTTGAGTGGTTGACCTTTTCAATACTTCATGACTTGAATGATGATCTTAATATCTTTTTCTCTGAAAGTACACATTCTAAATGGAAATATTAGTACCATAAAGATCATTCCATTATTGTGTTATCATCGAGACTATTAAGGGTACTTAGAGTTGTAACCTTGAGGCTAACACCCTGGTCTATAACATGATCTCCCCTGACCTTTGCCAATTAAGCTTTCTTCTTTCTTTGTCTTGTAGGGGAATCTTTATCAATTTAGTCATTTTTCCTTTAAAAATTTATTCTGTAGGTCATTTGGCCTTGTTCAGTTACTAGCTCAGCCCATACTTAGTCCATCTCTTTAGCTTTCAATGATAGGCCTCGATGGTTCTTGAAATTCTTCTAATCAGTGGTCCTGAAACATTAAAGCGCGTACTAAGAGTTTATCAAGATAACCTTGTATCTAGTCTTTCAAAAACATGTTAAATTCATGCAAATTTATCATTTTTAGCAGAAATGTGTGTGTTATGCAATGGAGGGTACCCTTAACGTATAAAATTTTTCAAGAATTCATGTTTTACGTAAGAGAATGCGATAATGCTTCAAAATATGTTAGTGAAAAAGAGCACTTTTAAGCGAATATCACAACTCTAAAAATACAAACCCCCTCACTTCATCTTCCCCATTAATAAATTCCTTGAAAAACTCTAGAGAAAACCTTGTTCCTATACCAGGCCTGCCCCGGCCCAATCCGAAAGCCTGACTAAAGTTGCTTGTGTTGAGTTAAGCTTGAGGGGAAGACCTGGGTCCCCCTCTCTAGTGGTCACTCACACGTAGAAGTTGCTCTCCCTCCATTGGAGCTCAAAGCCGAAGAAGAGTAGGGCCTCACTCATCTCCCTTTCCCTTTCATCTGTTTCATTGCACACCCCTGGTCCTCATCCAGGGGTCTGTTTCTGTTTCCCTGTAAATAGTAGGGGTCCCTTTGCCATGACCCATCAGCAAAGGGATCCCCTTGAAATTCGCACACACCTCCACCCACTATGGAAATCATAAGACCTTAAGAATCTGCATCCCTCAAGCCCCACAAGCTATCTGGGACTCCCCTAAGCTTCGAGGAAGCTCCTAGACAGGTCATGGCCTCTGGTCAAGGGCACAATTCCATTTTTGAAAAAATCCAGAATGGCAGTAATCTCGGTACTACCATTTTGGATCTTTCCTTTTAGCAGTGGCTTTTCATCTCATTAGATAGGCCCATGTTCCATTCCAGAGCCTGATTTAGGTCCCCATGGTCTGTCCTAACTATCCTTGACCTTTGTACACTCATCAGACCTCCCTAACCATGATTAAAAATACACCAAACTGGAGAAGGTCCAGAATGTCGTTGAACAGTCCATTGACATTCTGGGTTTTTTTGGTTTCTACTAAAATAGCCTCTGTGGACCCCACCCCAGAGCAGGCCCAGGGCCTAAGCTAGACCCCTGATTATCCCTAAGGGTCCCAAGACCCTCAGACCATCTTTCCTGACCTTCATCATGGCTGAAAAGCCACTGTTTTAGCAAACAGTGACAATGGCAGTAGTTATTCTCCCGCTAATTCCATTTTACAGATAAGTGGAATTGGCAGTGATTATTCTACCACCAATCCCACTGTTTTTACATAATAGTGGCCTTTCAAGACCTAGATCTATTAGGAGGTCATTCTAGGCCCTGCCAAGCTATCAGGGCTCACCTCAGATTTAACCCGACCCTTAACTGGGGTTAACTTAACCCCAATTAACTTTGAACCATAGTAGATTAACCTAACTTGGAAAAATGAGGATAATCACAAAAAAATCCCAAAAAAATGCAAAAATGATAAAGAAATCAAATGTTGACCCCTTTAATCATGGTTAACACATTTTAACCATGGTTAACCCTTGGTAACTATGGTTAATCGATTCTAACCATGGTTAAACCCAACTAACTTGTGAAAAATCTAGAAAATTCCTGAAAAATCCCAAAAAATAAAAATAAACCAAAACAATTTGATTTTAGACTTTTTAACCATGGTTAGCAGACCTAACCATGGATAACTCTCCTCTACACTATGGTTAGTCAAATTTGTGTATGGTTAAACTTACCCTAGGCCTACGGGCCCAAACCCTTGGCCTTTGGGCCCAATCCTTAGCCTCCAAGCTCAACCCTAGGCCTCCGAGCCCAATCCTTTGCCTCTGTGTTCAACTCTAGGCCTTCGAGCTCTACCCTAGGCCTCTTGGCCCATGCATTAGCCTCCGGGCTCAACTCTTGGCCCTTGAACCCAAACCTAAGCATCTAAGCCCAACCTAAGGCCTCCGATCCCATGCCTTCGCCTTCGGGCCCAAACCTTAGCCTTTAGGTTTAATCCCTTAGCCTTCGGGCTAACCATATACCATCCGCATGCACTTGACGTCCCCGTTCAAATTAAACCTAGCCTCCAGACTAGACCCTAGGTCACCCCGGTACACACACACACTCCTCTTAGCCTCAGCACGGGTTCATGTGCTAGAATTACGCTCGGTCTGATCTCACCCCGGTGAGTACGTAGGTAACTCAACCTGGGTTCGACCCTAACTAGGATTTTCCCCTTTCTTGGATTAGTATAATCTAAACACTAAAGCATTTAATCAATTTTGGCTTAATTTAGCTTATACCTAGGGAGTAGGTAACTGTAGAGACCCGAATTTTAATTTATCGATAATTGTGTCATTCATGCGATGTATGCAAAAAAAAATTTTAAAAATGACAATTTATATGCGGTATAACAAATCCATCTTTATATATGATATTAGTATCTACGGTATTAAGGTATAAACTATTTAATAAGTTCTAATTAGATTAGAATTATAACCAATAGATAATAGGAAAGGACTCACACACTCCATCTCTCTCTTTCTAATTATTAATTAGATTAGAGAAGGAAATCCTAAACTAATTAGGAAGTACCTTAATTATTTTCTAATTAGATTGTGGTTCTCTCTTACATTCATCCAACTTGACAGGTTGTTTTGACCTCAAATGACTTAAAACAGGGACATCTTTGTTTCACAAGAAATTGTTCCTCTTTGTATAAGGTTTCTAATGCATTTTGAATCGTCCAATTCTAATAACCGAGTCAAAACTTATTGGTCCAATACCATAGCAGGGTTTGAAACAGGATTTTTTCGAAAAAAGATTATTCTGAAATTTTTTAATATTTTGGGGTCCTTAACTCTATAAATACCTCCTATTTCATGGATTTAAGGTTAGGAAAGCATTCTAAGACTTTTAGGAATTCCAAAGAGAGTTCAACCTAGCTTTTCTCAAGGGTTTTCATCTCAAGGAGAAGAGAAAACTTGGAGATCGAGATCCAAGCCCATTCTCAAGCGAGGGATCGTAGGGAAATGATCAAGGAATGTACTATACACTGTTCTAGCTAATGATTTTTATAAGATAAGCACTTTTAAAATCTGGATATGTCTTTATTTGTTATCATGATTTATTGAGCATGTTAAAAGTATGAGTTACATGATTTAAAGAGGGTTTGATGTTAAGGTTTGGAAGAGAATGAATTATTATGTACTATACACTGTTTTAGCTAATGATTTTTATAAGATAAATACTTTTAAGATCTGAATACGTCTTTATGTGTTATTATGGTTTGAATAAACATGTTAAAAGTATGAGTTACATGATTTAAAGAGGGTTTGATGTTAAGATTTGAAAGTAAATGAATGATTATGTACTATGCATTGTTCTAGCAAATGGTTGTTATAAGATTAAGTATTTTCAAAAGATGAATATGTATTTATGTACTATGCATTGTCTAACCTAATGATATCTCTAAGAGTTTTTGTATGAAAGCAAGATCTAGGGTTGATTATGAGTTTATGTGAATTGAATAAACCTATTGTATTTTTCTTGTATAAATTGAAGAAAATTTCAAGGATGAAACTTAGAGTGAATCGATATATGAATCTATATTTATGATTGAGAACGGAGGAAGGGATTGAATTATAGATCTATGGATTATTAAAGTATGATGTGAATAACATGAGTAGGATCTAAATAATCCTGTTAACATTATGATTTTTGCTGAAATAAGAAGAATGAGAATAATCATAAAATTATGAATTATAGATAATGCTAGAAATTGGTAATTTCTATTGATGCTATAAATTAACCTTGTCAATTATTAAACCTGACTTTTGTATTATGAATTATTCTTCATATATGAGTAAGTTTTAACGTGATTCTCGCATGTTATTCATATGAAATTATGTATGTTTATTTATTAATTGAATTTCGGATAGGTGAATACTTAGAGGATGATATCAACACTCTAAATCCCATAATCTTAGTTATATGGGTGGCTTTGGTGAGATTTGGTGATTTAATATCAGATCCTAAGGGATAACCTAGCTTAAGATTGATCCTGATACAGTCAAGCACAATCTCACGTCATGATAATTGATAAGTTTTCACGAGTTCACAAGTCATGAGTCTGCATAAACTAACAAGACTTGTAAGATCCTGGTTTAAGGACCTATATGGATATAGAAAAATGTATAACAAGCATGGAAACATGTGGTTGTAAAGACCTGTATAGATATGAAAAAATGTATAATAAGCATGACAACATGTGGTTGTAAGAACTTGTATCAATATGGAAAAATGTATAACAAGTATGACAACATATGGTTGTAAGGACCTGTATGAATATGGAAATTGGCATAACAAGCATGACAACATGTGGTTGTAAGGACTGGTATAACAAGCATGACAACATGTGGTTGTAAGGACTAGTATAACAAACATGATAACATGTGGTTGTAAGGACCGATCTAGCATGGTTATTGTAACAACCCCAAAATCCAACAAGGCTAAAATAGGACTTTAGGATCGCCACATTACTTAACCTGCTTAAAATCCATGACATGCAAGGCACACTAACACGAGTCTCCAAAAATGGGGATAATAAAATTCTGGTATATAAACTATAACCAACTAAATAGCACGAGTCTATAGTCAACAAATACAACCCACTAAAACCAAAGAGTCTGATACACAACTAAAGAAGTCTACTAAGCAACATCTACTCAAGTCTAATACAACTCTCTCAATCAAATGAAATAAAAACTAGGAGGTGTAGCCACCTAAGTCTCTGGCTCCCTCCTCAGAAGGCTCACATTCACCTCCTTCCTCTGCGTATGTTTCCTCAACCCACGGCTCTGCCGTGTACTCCTGCTCTAAACCTACCAAGACAAAGTCCGGCTAAGTACAAAGGTACTCAGTGTATATAAAATCCAACCAACAATAATAATATACCTGCACTTAGTTAGAAACATATCCAATAACATAATAACATAATCAGAGTGCGGAAGAACGTGTGCGCATGTACATCATATCATCACCTTGACTCGTGTACTTGTGAGAATCTTAGACTTGGAAGACAATACACTTATGAGTTGCTTATGCTTATGAGACCACGTGCTTGTGAGATGCTTATGCTTATGCACTTATTCAGATCACACAGTAATGCGACATGCCGTTCTTGGCGGATACGGACCATGCCTTAGAAATCATATGGTTGACATGCTGTTCTTGGCGGATACAGACCATGTCTAAGAATCAGGTTGACATGCCGTTCTTGGCGGATACGGACCATGTCATGCTTATGCTTATTCAGAATGCCATACCTATGTCATGCTCATGCTTGTGGTCCACATGTGTGACTTGTGAGACTCTTATCTTAACATACACGTGCTTGTGTACTTAAGTGTCGAAATTAACATTCGAGTCGGTAATTGCTTAGATTCCGATCTCCCACCATGGAAACTCCACTATATGTCCCATACCAAATAGTTAGAGAATTCCCGGTTTGAGAGATGTTCCTCTAAGTTCTTACCTTCCCAACTATCAATTTCCATGCAAATAATTAGACATACTTAACAAACAATTCACATATACATATCTTATCATAATTCATATTGCAATTCATAATCAATTTACCACCATTTCATAAGAGTATAATAGCATTTATGCTTTCAAGCATTTTCACGAACACCTTGTGTACGCATAATATGAATCCATTTCCCTTCTATATTTTCAAGCATTCATCAAACCATAATTCATCCATACAATTAATTCACTATTCACATCCACGTATCAATCCCATCCTTCATACATTTCCCATCCTCCATACATTTCCTATCCACATCCAATCCACATTTCCATCCACATTCCCATCAATAATTAGCTTACTTCATAGAAAATTCGGGAAAAATGCATTTAATCTCTATTCTATCATTTCTATCAATTAATATTCACAAAACATTAAAATAGAGTTGATTTGGATAGTATATCGACCTTAGGAATCCTTCCCTTGGATTCAAAACGCTCCCGGAGTGATTTGGAGAAGCTTTGAGGACGATCTCCAAGCTTCCCTCTCAATCTCCTAGCAACCTCCTTCTTCTCCAAGCAACCCTCTCCCTCAAACCCTAGGTTTTCTCCCCCTTTTTGTCAAATTAGGTTAGAAATAGGTAGAGTATTTTAACATTTCGAGTAGGACCCCCTATTTATAGCCCCAAGGTCTGAGAACAAAAAGACCAAAACGCCCATACTAAAATTCTGTAAAAATCACGAAAGACCGAGCGATCGGTGGTTATGACCGATCGATCGGTTCTCAACCGAGCGATCGGTGCTCTTGACCGGTCGATCGGTCAAAAAAGCACTCTTTGGAAATTTTCCCCATACAAAATTCTGGACCAATCGATAGATACCGATCGATCGGTTTTGGACCGATCGATCGCTGCTTCTAACCGAGCGATCGGTGCTCTGCTTCGACTCATTTTACTGTTTTGGCCATAACTTTTGACTCATTCGTCGGATTTTGACGATTCAACTTGGGTTGGATTCGTCTTTCGAAAAAAAAAAATTTAGCATTTTAGAATTTCTAAATTTTACTTAATTAATAGACTAAATTGTCCCCAAAGTTGACTGATCTGCAATTCCATTAGATAAAACCCACCATTAACTTGGCTTAAACTCAAAATAAGGAAAAACATTAAACATGAACTTCGAAGAGGGTTCCAACACCTTTCTAATGGTTCAAGAATTACTCAATTCCAGTAAACGGTACCAAAACTAGAGCTTCCTAAAGTTTAGGGTGTGATATGACATCCCTCCGTTACCAGTTTGATTAAGCCTAGTTTACGCCACACCAAATAAATATATAATACAATAAACATCAAAACATCACAAGGACTATAATACCCCTAATACAATGAAGTAAAAATATGAAAAAGATTCGGGGTCTCTACAGTTATGTGCTACTTGTAAGAAATCTAGAAAAAACTAACAAGCATCTCATAAGTCTCACAAGTCCGCACAAGTCAAGAGTCTGGTTATATGTTTTGCATAATGGTGTGTTTACATGTTTTCCACACATGAATTGTAAGATATGTCATTTATGTTAAAGCATGAGCATGTAGATATATTATTGTATATTGTTAGCTAGACTTTGTATACGTTGAGCTTTTGTTTGCTCAGTCGTACTTTTTATGTCGGTAGTTACAGGAGGGTTCGATATCTGTGCTCCACCACCTTGGATAGAGGAGGAGTACCCCAAAGAGCAAGAATGTGATTTCGAGGAAGAGGAAGTTAATCTAGATTACTTTCCCTATTATTAAGTTTAGATGATTAATTGTTTATTTCAATTTATTTAAAGGATGTAATAAGACAAATTCGGATTATATTGTTTAGATTTATATTCAGTCATTGATCATGCTTAAGGATCGGGTTCACTTGATATTTATAATTGGTCAGATGGATTGGATTTAATTATTAGAATTATTATTATTGTTTGAGATTAATGATTATGAGGAATTTTTAGGTTTGTTTTTTAGTATGCTTTTAAATGCTCTTGAATGGATTAAGTCAAGTAAGTCATGTGCCAAAGTTCTATATTCTCCTAGGGGGGATTTTGGGTCGTATAAAATGGGGGCCCCAGAGTGCCTACCACCTTCCTCGGGACTGAATCAAACTTCTTACCTAGACTCTCATTAAGACCATTAGACCTTATCCATATTCGGGGACCTATCCAATAGAATAAATAGATGGTGACTCCTACTCAATCCCAGGTAGGTGGAAATCCCTGCTCACAATTAGAAAAGAACGGACATATATATATTTATATTTATTTTTTATATTAAAAAATATCAACTTCAATAAATACCATTTTATTGAAAAGAACTAGTATTGGATTTCTCAGTTTAGTTCAACAGGTATCATCTTGATCTCAATATCTCCAATTAATGAGTAGTTGATTCCTTATTGAGTGTTTACAAACTTCTCCAAACACTATGTACATGACCCAATATAACTAGAGTTATTCCTGTGTATTGGACATTGTCGATTGACACATCAAAGTCATCTAGACAGATATTTGAGATGTTAACTTCTAAGGTCTAAGGATAATTTGTCGAATGAATTTAACCTTAATACAATTTGACAGTGTATTCCATTGGGTATCCACTAGTGACCTCGTTCAGTCGCACCCCAAAATACCCCCTAGGAGTTAAGGGATACTTTAGAGGTGACTGTACGTACCTGCCAAACCATCCTGTAATGAACAAGGTTAAACATGATATCATACAATAATAATCAAAGCGCAAAACTATATCATGAATTCAGAAACGGGAACTAACTTTTTCTTTTCCTCTACAACTCCAAAATAGTATTCCAAGTTATCATATACAAAACATATTCAGAGTAAAGGTAGACATGCCCACCTAACAAAATACAAAAAGAACTCTCTAACACTCTCCTCTCAACAGTAGTCGAGGTATGGCCACACGTCTAAATCCCTATCCTCCTAAGACTGCAACGGGATAGGTGGCTCCCTCTCCTCTACATACTCTTCCTCGACCCAAGGCTCAGGGTCGAGGACTTCCTCGGTACCTGCCAACATAAAAGTATGGCTGAGCATAAAATACTCAGTGAGTACAAGCTACTAGCTAACCATAGCAATAACAAAAGCACAACAATAGTGTACATGATACAAAATATCAATTAAAGTAATACTAGCAGCATAGGATAAATAGTATTGAACATGAAGCAATATCAATATCTTGACATGCGAGCATGAATGCGAAAACTCCGATAAAACTCATGTTCAGAAACCCTTTTCATGTCTCAGTCCTACTTGTGAAAATCATGCATACATGTCTGTCTTGTTTGAGACTTCATGTCTTGATTTATTCTTGACTTGTATACTTGTGAGCTAGAGGCTAGCACCCGCACATCCCTGGACTACCAACCTCCTTCATACTTACTTGTTTCCTTTCACTTGTGAGTTAGAGGCTAGCACCCTTCACTTGGGCTACCAACCTCCTTGACATGTAATTATTTCATTTTCTTGTGAGCCAGAGACTAGTACCCTTCACTTGAGCTACCAACCTCCTTGACATATGCTTGTTTTCTTGTTTGATTTATCATGTACAATTCTCTTGGAAAACCCGGTTCATGCATAGATGCATGCTTGTGTGCTTGTCAATAGTGGCAACTGAAACAAGGTTTTTCGGTCGTTGAAACGAATCACCCTATTTCAACACTTAAATTAATCCGAGACCTGCAAACATATGAGAATGGTATAGGGCTTGTGTCGGATGTCGAATCCTCACTTGGGATTAGTTAGGTTAGTGCAATAAAGAAAATAAAATAAAGAAAAGATTAAAATGGTGGAGAGATGAGAAGGGTGGATTGATTTTTAAAACAATTTTTTTTTAAGAGATTATCAAGATCTACTAATGAAATAAATAACATAAATTAATAGGCATGATATGTAAGTACAAACTAACCAACATTAAAGAATTTTATTAATTAAACCACAAGTCACTACAAACCTTTAATTAAAATTAATGCAAGAACAACCTTTAAAAAAAATGTCAAATGTGACAATGTATTGCTCCCACCGGTGTAGGTGATTGCCGAAGATGTGTCCGCCTTGATGAGGTTGAGAAGCCGTGAGATGAGAGGGGACTTGAGAGATGAGAGAAAGATGAGAGAGGTGTGAGAGAGAGAGAGAGAGAGAGAGAAAAGGGATTGAGAAATGAGAGAGAAATGAGAAGAGAAGTTAGGGGGGAAGGAACCATTTTTTAGAGGAAGAGATGGTGTAGGTTATATAGGATCATAGTTAGGGTTTGGAGAGAAAGAGTGTGTGATGAGATGGACGGCTAGAATTTCGTAGAGAAAAAGAGAAATTAGGGTTTCACTTTTGAAAAGTGAATTGTTAGGATGAGAGAGAAATTAGGAAAGAAAGTAAGAAATGGAAGGGGATTAGGGTTTTGAAAGAAAATGAGATGGGTGGCTAGGATTAGAGTTTGGTGATATGGGTGGCTAAGATTTACTAGAAGGTGGTGGCTAGGTTTAGGAAAAAGAGATGGGATTAGGGTTTTTGAACTAACTAGGGTTTTGAAAAGTAAGGATGGACGGCTAAGATGATTAAGGTTGGACGAATAGGATTAGGAGAGAGAGATTAGGGTTTTGAGAAATAAAAGAGAAAAAGAAGAGAAAATGATGGCAGAGGGTTTTGAACCCTGGTCTCTAACACAGACTCCCATAGATTTCACCAACTAAGCAAGCTTTTCTCCTTTGTCTTGTATAGTGATCTTTATTACTCAAGTCCTCTTTCTTGGAAATCGTCTCTTTAACTCCCTAGGCCTCATTATGTAATTGTGATCTCTTGGCTTAGCCCATACTTGGCCTGCATCTACTTGGTATAGCCTGTTGGCTCTTTAGTCTTCAGTAATGGGCTTTGATGCTTAACTACGGCCTCCGGTCCTTGAAAATCGTCCAGTTAGGGTTCCTGAAACAGTTAATACACGTAATGAGAGTTTATTGAAATGGCTCAGTATCTAGACTTTCAGAAATGTGTTTAAACTATGCAAATATACCATTTTTACCAGAAATGTGTGTGTTATGCAATGGAGGGAACTCTTATGTAAAAAAGTTTGTAAAAATGCAAGTTTTACGTAAAAGAGTGCGATAATGCTAAAGGGATAATCGTGAAAAACAAACACTTTTAAGCGAATATCACAACCCCCAACCAGCATATTGCCAGTCCTTGGCAATTAGTGCGAAAAAATGGAGCTTGAAAGAGTTCGACACATGCTACACACTGTTTCTCATTACTCAGAGAAAACTCCGTTTGTCAAATTATTTCAAGGATGTAACAAAATATTTACAAATTAGAACTCAGTCAATAAGTTTCAGCAAGAATACAGATGGACACTCAACACAAGAAAAGTCAGCTTCAGCGTGTGTGTGTGATCAATATCATCATTATCCAGCAGTAGAGATTTTCAGATCACCTCTAAGATTATATGTCTTGACCTCAATTCTCACTTGTATACCACTCAAAAGTGAATCACTCGGAAATGGTTTTATTTCTTTTCTCTCAAGTTATATGTGAAGAGATATATTGATGAAAACAGGCAAATATCACATATATTTTCTAGAAAGGAGGACATTAGAAAATAAGAAGATCTCATGATAGGAATATCATGTCACTCGGAACGTTAGATCAAACTCTATAGTTTCTCTTTCTCCATTCTCTACATCCTATGATTGTGCTAACCCAGAATCAAGTAGGACTTTACTAGGTTGTATTGAGGCTTGGGATCGGTTTAGGAAAAAAGGGACACAGGGATTCAAAGTTCTGAGAGGATATCTCAATATTCTTTACAATTTTTCCTAAGGGAGTAACACCAGATCCTTTTTCTTTTCCTTCTTTCATTTTTGATCTTTTTCAGATTTCTCAATATTGTTTTTCAGCTTTCCATATTTTCTTTTTCAGCTCGAACCCACTTGGTTTTTCTTTCCCTTCTTGATTTCTATCTTTCATGGTGTACCCAAACCACTTACTCTTTTATCCTTCTCAGAAATAGGGTTGCGAGTCATATTTCTTATCTGGATTGGGTTTTCGGTTAATGGGTTGACAAGAAAAGGTTTTCATTAAAGGCTCAAAATGGTTTTCTATAGATATAAAAGTTAGGTAAGCTAAAAAGTCTGACAGGTTACAAACATGGCCTATATCATTTTCTAGGGTTGCACTAGCATGTCTAATGTCTTGAATGGATACAGAGAAAGTTCTTTTGTAATGACCCAATGTTTGATGTTATTCCGAGTTTAATGATCAAATCAAGAATTAATGAGATCTCGCAAAGGAATATGTGTGGGCTGGAAGAAATTGTGGGTCAACTTGTGACTCAGAATCTTTGTATAACCCTCTGAAATGATGAAATGCTCAAAACTCACTGGGTTAGGTCTCCACAAATATTCTTCTAAGATCTCTAGAGAATCTGAACTTAGGATGACTCTGATGTTGATTTTGTGCAATTTGTGCTGAATCTGAATTTTCTAAGCATCTCAATCCAAAGTAGTACTGAACTAAGTGTTAACTTGTATTTCAAAAGATGACATCCCTTTCAATAAGTAGACTAACGGTTAGTTTTGGTCTCATCATTGTAAAGTTACTTGAAAACATTTTTGAAAGTACTAGAAAAACTCTCTTTCCCTTTTTTTTTTAATAACGAGAAAATAAGCCTATATATCCTACCCGCAAAACCCAGAGTTCTACCTTCTAGGTAGCCTACGGGACAGGCCGGAAGCTCTCACAGTCTCTAAAGCTCCAAAGAGTTAGCAAAAGAAAACATTTTTTTTTTTTTTTTTTTTTTTTTTTTTTTTTTTTTTTTTTCAAAGGGAAAACATGAGTTTTGGAAAATACCACCCCCAAACAAAAGATAGCACCGTCCTCGGTGCTTATGACCGAGACAAAAAGATATGACTGTGGACTACAAGATGCAAAAGTTGAGGAAGGGTATTACCAGCTTGGCTGAAATTGTACACTGGTAGGTATCTGCAAAAGTAATGAGACCCGTACAACCTGAAAAATAGTGCCAAAATATATGCAAGATAATCATGCGACTCATGAATCTCGGAATTGCCTTTCCGATAGCGCTAAGTTTAACGTCCTCAGCCAGACACAAAGGGGGTACATAAAAGCACCCCCAAATAAGTTGGAAACATGGGGAGACTGAGTAGGTCATCAGTCTTCACAGAGAGGATCGATAAGATCGATCTCAACCAACACCAACCAGTGGCTTTGGAATGACCCCCGTAGGTTGTATGTCCTTTAAGCCTAACGGTTGATAGACGGAGAATCTCAAGAGATGCACACTAGCTCCTAGGACTAGCAAAGTCGTACAGATGAAATCGTTTGTTATGATGCACTGAACGCTAGGGCTTCCAGGATCCTTGAATTTAAACACAGTGGCCTTTTCAACTAGAAATGGATCCTTAGATGCTTGTGTACATAGCTTGACTATGCATAAGTCTTTGAGGAACTTCGCATAGTGTGGAATCTGCTTGAACGAGATATTAATTGGTAAGTTTTTCAAGACTTCTTTGATCTCTAAAGTTTTTTGGTCCCGATTATTCTGGACAAGCCTTTCTGGGAAAGGTGGTTTCAATGGACAAATGGGCTTGTCCTCAGCCTGCGGTATCTGCACAGAAATATCAGATTTGGGTGCAGACGTAGAAGTATCAGAGTTGAATGTGAAATTGGGATTCTCTGATCTAAGGTTAGAAGGTGGTGCTTTTGAGGGCACCAAGGATGGTGGTACTCCTATATCAATAGTTTTACCTGAACAGAGGGTGGTATCAGCTTGGATCTCTCTTTGAAAATTCTGGTTCTTTGACTGTAATTCGACTTCAAAAACTATCTCCTGTTCAATTGGATTTTGAATTATTTGGCTTGGGAAGTTACCTATCTCGCTCTCAGCTTTTAATTGATCCAGACGTTGTTCTAGACGTTGAAGGGCTTGTTCTTGCCTAGTCATAAACTGAGAGAGAAGGTCTTCTAGACCAAGTTTAGGAGTAGATTGTGGAGGAGCAGAGAAGGGAAGCTCAGGTACCAATTCACAATTAGAGCTCATCAATGTATACTCGTTGTAGGATTGAGGAGTCGGGAGGGCACTCTATTGATCAAAATAAGAATTTTGGATGAATTGCTGGTACAACGACTGTGAGTACTGTCCATCATACTGTATATTGGATTGGTTAAACCCGGAATGATATGTGCTATGGTATGATTGCTGTTGTGGAACAGACTCTTGCTCCCAAGAGAAACTGGAATGATGATTCCAAGTATCCAGATGATAAGTTTGGCAATAGGAATTTGGGTTATAGGAGTCATGGCAATAGAAACTTTGGCTATAGAAATTGGCATAAGTCTCAATAAGTGGCCTTTCTGCTGCCATGGAGAGGATGTAGAAGGTGAAGAAGCTGAGGCTAATTCCCGGATTTGAATGACTCTCAGATCGAATCAAACATTGATGGGCCGAACCTAACTGGGCATATGTTTGAAGAATACGCCCTAGAGCTGGCAAAAAATTACCAAAGGAGACACTAACCTGAGTGAATCTATATGATGCGCACAGAACACAAAGATAACCCTAAGCCAAAGCTAAACAATCAACAGTTTTCTGGGCTTTATCTTTTTATCTATGTGGGCAAGTAGATTATGACAGTGGGCGGGACCACTGATTTTATCTAGTTTAATCCGTCGGATTGACTTGCACTCTAGGGTTCCTCACAAAGGTTTCACTTACAAGTTAACCTTCCAGTACTAACACGAGTTAACTACAAGAGAATCCGTAGCCTAGACAGACGTGTCGCACAATGGCAAGCTTAAGTACGTCCCAGACTAGCCGGATCAGTCAAGCAGTTTGACAAGTGTATTCCCAAAAGAATAACTTGGGCTAGATTGTGTTCCTAAGTCAACAAGCACAGTTAACCAACAAGATTTTGAGGAGGCCACTTAAGAGCTCAGTATACTAAAGTAGTAGGGACCTGTGGGTATGTTAGGAAACAGGGACCCGCGCTCGTGGTCTTATTCGACTCAAAAATGAAGGATTCACTGATTTTGTGATGGTCCTATGAACACCGAGCTAAATTTGGCTCTAAATCTTGGTTCATTTTATTAAATTGCTTTCGGGTTCACACAGCTGGAGTGATGAGGTGGGTGATGAAATCCCACCAGTTTCAAGTAGAGCTGGGTTTGCTCTTTAATTAATGTATTTTTCGGCCATCCACGCAGTTCGAAAAAGTTGTACAAAAGTAAATAAACAATCACCACCTAGATGCTCAATCAACACTTGGGATCGCTTTCAAGCGAGGTATAGAACACATACCTACCCGTGGGCTATGCCACGGGGTCGCCTCCGTGAGGTAGGGAGGGGTAATGGGCTTGGGCCCACTCCGAGCTAGTACTCCCTACTCACACTCCTTCCCTGCGCACAAGTTAGTGCACAATAAAATATAGGTCACGTGATTGGGAATTATTTTTGGAAGGTGGCTGCCTTTAAGGGGTTGCACACAACATTCAGTTAATTAGGCAGATTAATTAATTTCCAAATTTGGGTTTTAATTCAAACTTAATAGTTTCCTAAAGTAGGGAACTACTAATTCTAAATTTTCTCTCAAGTTTTGGAAACCTTCCAATTTAAATTGGTGAAATCAGGGCAAACTTCCCAAAATGGAATTGTGTTAAAGATAGACTTTTTCCACTATAAAGATTTAGAAATTTTTTTGAAAATTAGAAATTTCCAAAAAAATATGCTAAATCTCTAAAAGATATGGGAAAATGCCTAAAATTAACAAAATTCTTATTTGAAAAGTCTCCAAAAGCAATAATTCTCAAAATACTAATCACCTAAAAAAAACATAATGTAAATCTAAACCTAACCCTTTTTTTTTTTGCTGTTTTTTTATTTTTTTTTTTTTTGTTTTTTTTTTTCTCAAGGGTTCCTAAGCCCTTGAACACATATCTAAAAATAATAATAAAAAAAATGTAGAAAGTCCTAAATTATTACAAGTTGCACTCGGCCATCCGAGGCTTAAAAAAAATAAAAATAAAAATAACAAAGGAGAAAAGAAAGAGAAGAAGGGGATCCCAAATCCCTTGCTGTTTTTCTCTTTTTTTTTTTTTTTTTTTTTGTTTCCTTAAAAATTTCTTCTTTCTTTATGCACTTCCTTCACTCGAGCGGCAACGGCGCCATTTGAAACAAGGTTTTTCAGTCGTTGAAACGAATCACCCTATTTCAACACTTAAATTAATCCGAGACCTACAAACATATGAGAATGGTATAGGGCTTGTGTCGGATGTCGAATCCTCACTCGGGATTAGTTAGGTTAGTGCAATAAAGAAAATAAAATAAGGAAAAGATTAAAATGGTGGAGAGATGAGAAGGGTGGATTGATTTTTAAAACAATTTTTTTTTAAGAGATTATCAAGATCTACTAATGAAATAAATAACATAAATTAAAATGCATGATATGTAAGTACAAACTAACCAACATTAAAGAATTTTATTAATTAAACCAAAAGTCACTACAAACCTTTAATTAAAATTAATGCAAGAACAACCTTTAAAAAAAATGCCAAATGTGACAATGTATTGCTCCCACCGGTGTAGGTGATTGCCGAAGATGTGTCCGCCTTGATGAGGTTAAGAAGCCGTGAGATGAGAGAAAGATGAGAGAGGTGTGAGAGAGAGAGAGAGAGAGAGAAAAGGGATTGAGAAATGAGAGAGAAATGAGAAGAGAAGTTAAGGGGGAAGGAACCATTTTTTAGAGGAAGAGATGGTGTAGGTTATATAGGATCATAGTTAGGGTTTGGAGAGAAAGAGTGTGTGATGAGATGGACGGCTAGGATTTCGTAGAGAAAAAGAGAAATTAGGGTTTCACTTTTGAAAAGTGAGTTGTTAGGATGAGAGAGAAATTAGGAAAGAAAGTAAGAAATGGAAGGGGATTAGGGTTTTGAAAGAAAATGAGATGGGTGGCTAGGATTAGAGTTTGGTGATATGGGTGGCTAAGATTTACTAGAAGGTGGTGGCTAGGTTTAGGAAAAAGAGATGGGATTAGGGTTTTTGAACTAACTAGGGTTTTGAAAAGTAAGGATGGATGGCTAAGATGATTAAGGTTGGACGAATAGGATTAGGAGAGAGAGATTAGGGTTTTGAGAAATAAAAGAGAAAAAGAAGAGAAAATGATGGCAGAGGGTTTTGAACCCTGGTCTCTAACACAGACTCCCATAGATTTCACCAACTAAGCAAGCTTTTCTCCTTTGTCTTGTATAGTGATCTTTATTACTCAAGTCCTCTTTCTTGGAAATCGTCTCTTTAACTCCCTAGGCCTCATTATGTAATTGTGATCTCTTGGCTTAGCCCATACTTGGCCTGCATCTACTTGGTATAGCCTGTTGGCTCTTTAGTCTTCAGTAATGGGCTTTGATGCTTAACTACGGCCTCCGGTCCTTGAAAATCGTCCAATTAGGGTTCCTGAGACAGTTAAAACACGTAATGAGAGTTTATTGAAATGGCTCAGTATCTAGACTTTCAGAAATGTGTTTAAACTATGCAAATATACCATTTTTACCAGAAATGTGTGTGTTATGCAATGGAGGGAACTCTTATGTAAAAAAGTTTGTAAAAATGCAAGTTTTACGTAAAAGAGTGCGATAATGCTAAAAGGATAATCGTGAAAAACAAACACTTTTAAGCGAATATCAGCAACGATGATAACATGTATGACATGAAGGATAGTGCATTGCATTTCAATTCATAGTATAATCATGTGAGAATTTGGGTAATCTACATGGCATTTGGTCAATTCATCATTTATAAGAACAAGTGCATAAGGCCAACTCCCATTTTCTTCATTTAATTCATTTACTCCTAGTTTAGACAATTTATCTAACACCCGGCGTGCAACATTCCTTGGTAGTTTCATTTACTCTTTTTAGTGCATATTTTCCATCACATCATCAAGGTAAGTTCATTATTTGTAGAATGCCCTTCAACCCTTTTCATCACACACCTCACACTTCATACAACCCGGCATCCAATCGCCTCAACCCCTCATCCATCCACACATCACAACATTCATTATTATCTTGTTTACATTTTATAGAAATAGCATATTTCAAAAGGAAGAAGACATGAGATCAAGAATCATCATTTAAAATAGAAAAAATAGGTTATTGCTAAGGGAGTTAATAGGGTGTACTAACCTTAATGATCACACTTGATCTTGCAAGAAAACCGTTGTTTGAGAACCCCTCTTGATGTAGAAGGATCTCACTTAAAGAAGATGCTTCAAGCTTAGAAGGGGTGATCTAATCTTGATCTTGCTCCAGAACCCCTTTTGGATTTCTCTAGGATCTCCTCTCTCTCATCTCTCTCAATCTCTCATAGTCTCCTTTAGGTTTTTGGGTAAACCATAACCCTCCAAGAGGTCCCCTATTTATAGGTCAATAGTAGAAATCCTAAAAATCCCGAAATAAAATTTTGGGTTCGCGACCTACGATCAGTCGTAGGTTATCTACGACCGATCGTAACCGTCACAGAGAATTAGTCCAATTTCCTGAGATTCTAGGATCGATCATAATTTCTACGATCGATCGTATCTCACCTATGATCGTCCGTAGGGTCTGTACGATCGTTTGTAACCGTTATAGAAATTTTCCAAATTTTATTGTTTTCGTATTTCGGCCATAACTTTTGAATCGCTCGTTAGATTTTGACGATTCAACTTGCATTGGATTCCTCATTCGAAAAGGAACATTTTTGGCATTTCAAAATTTTCAATTTCCTCTTTATTTATTAACCAAATTGCCCCTAAGGTCAACTGATCCGCAATTGGAGTTCAGCAACCGAATTTTTAACGTATCCGACTTAGGAAAATCCTACCTTTAACGCTTAGAGTTTTTTCAGATTCCTCATTTCATCTAAATGGAAGATTATAAAGGCATAAAGCCTTGACACAGGTTCCAATACATGGGCAAAATTGGACGATAATGCATTACAAAACTAAAACAACATTACCTGCTAGGAGCAAAACCTATTCAAACAACTCTCGGTATTTCGCTTTGACTTCGGCCTCGCACTCCCATGTAGCCTCTTCTCAATCATGATGTTGCCATTGCAAGAGAACCAACGGGATAGTCTTGTTGCGAAGCACTTGATCTCTCCGATCCAATATCTGAACCGGCTTTCAACCAGAGTGAGGTCCTCCCTGACTTCTACTGGATCAAGCTCGATGACATGGGATGGATCAGGGATATATTTCCAGAGCATGGAAATGTGAAATACATTGTGAACCGCCACCATATGAGCAGGCAAGGTAACATGGTAAGCCACCTCACCAACTCTGGTGATGATCTCGAACAGACCCACACATCTCGGACTGAGCTTTCCTCACTTCCTGAACCTCGTGATACCCTTTGTTGGTAAAATCTTAACAAATACAGAATCACCAACTCGAAACTCAAGATCCCACCTATGGATGTCGGCATAGCTCTTCTGTCTATCATGTGCAGTCTTCAACCTCTCCCGGATAAGCTTGATTCTATCAGTAGTCTGCTCAATCAATTCTGGGCCCAAGACCTTTCTTTCCCCAACTTCATCCCAGTACAATGGGGATCTACAATTTCTCCCGTACAAAGCCTCAAAATGTGCCATTTGGATGCTCGCTTGATAACTGTTATTGTAGGCGAATTCCACCAAAGGCAAGTGGTCTTCCCAACTTCCCTTGAAGTCTAGCATACGAGCTCGGAGCATATCTTCAATAACCTGAGTCACTCACTCAGTTTGCCCATCTATCTGTGACTGGAAGGCCGTGCTAAAGTCTAGTCGGGAACCCATGGCACTCTGAAAGCTCTTCCAAAACTTGGAAGTGAATCGAGGATCTCTATCCGACACAATGCTCACTGCCACCCCGTGTAACCGGACTATTTCTTTGATATACAGTTCAGCCAACTGATTTGAGTTGAAAGTAGTCTGGTATGGCAAGAAATGGGCGGACTTCGTCAGTCTATCGACTACAACCCATATTGCATCAAAGTTTCTAGCCGTCTTTGGCAACCTCACAATAAAGTCAATAGAGATATGTTCCCATTTCAACTCGGGAATAGGGAGGGACTGCAAAAGTCTAGCCGGTCTCTTGTGCTCGGCCTTGACTTACTGACACACCAAGCATCGGGACACGTACTCGGCCACTTCTCTCTTCATGTTTCACCACCAAAAGTGCCTCTTCAAGTTCCTATACATTTTGGTACCCCCGAGGTGAATGGTATACTTGGACCGGTGAGCCTCATCCAAGATTTCTCTTTTAAGCTCTACATTGGCGGGGACACAAAGTCTTCCCTTGAATGTGATCGCCCCTTCACCGTTCATGGCAAACTCAACACTTCCTTTGCTAACCGCTTTGTCACAGAAAACAATCAACTCGGCATCTTCTACTTGCAACTCTCGGATCCGATCTATGATACACGGTTTCACCGTGATATTTGCCATCAATGGCCCGAGTGTAGGTGAGCTGAACCAAACGTCAAGGTTGGAAACATTCTCCAACAACCTCCACTCCTTTAGCATCATGTGAGCCAAAAGTCCAGTAGGCTTCCGGCTAAGAGCATCAACTACAACATTCACCTTGCCCAGATGGTATTGAATGGAACATTCGTAATCTTTCAAGAACTCCATCCATCTCCTTTGCCTTAAATTCAAATCCTTCTTAAAGAACAGGTACTTCAAACTCTTGTGGTCAGTGAACACCTCAAACTGTTCCCCATAAAGATAATGTCGCCAAATCATTAAGGCAAATACAACTGCGGCAAGATTTAAATCATGAGTGGGATAATTCTTTTCATGCTCTTTCAATTGCCTTGGGGTATAAGCAATGACCTTACCGTGCTGCATGAGCACACATCCCAACCCCACATGGGAGGCGTCACTGTACACTACGAACCCGCCACTCCCGGATGGTACAGTAAGTACGAGAGCTGTATTAAGTCGTTTCTTCAACTCCTGGAAGCTGACCTCGCATCTATCGCTCCAACTGAACTTGGCGTTTTCCTCGTCAAGTAAGTGAGAGGTGTAGCCAAATTGGAGAATCCCTCCACAAATCTCTGGTAGTAGCCTGCTAATCCAAGGAAACTCTGAATTTCGATGACACTCTTGGGCCTCTCCCAACTCATAACTGCCTTTATCTTCGCCGGGTCAACAGAAATGCCCTCTGCAGACACCACATGGCCCAGGAATGCCACTTTCTCTAGCCAAAATTCACACTTACTTAACTTGGCATATAACCTATGCTCTCTTAATATCTCCAGAACAAGGCAGAGGTCTCGTGCGTGATCTTCCTATGTCTGGGAATACACCAAAATGTCGCCAATGAACATAATCACACATCGATCCAAGTATGATCAGAACACCCGGTTCATCAGATCCATGAACGCCGCTGGTGCATTCGTCAACCCAAAGGGCATGACAAGGAACTCGTAATGCCTATACTGAGTCCTAAAAGCCGTCTTTGGAACATCTTCTGCCTTGATATTTAACTGATGATATCCCGATCTAAGATCAATCTTGGAGAAGAATCTCGCTCCTTTCAATTGGTCAAATAGGTCATCTATCATTGGCAATGGATAACGATTCTAGTGACTTTATTCAACTGTCGGTAGTCAATGTACATTCTCATCAACCCATCCTTCTTCTTCACAAAGAGGATCGGAGCTTCCCATGATGACACACTTGGTTGGATGAAACCAAGTTGATGTAGCTCTTCAATTTGCTTTTTCAATTCCTCCAATTCTATTGCGGCCATCCTATATGGGGCTCTCGAAATCGGAGCTGTGCCCGGAGTAAGCTCTATAGCGAACTCGATCTCTCTATCAAGAGGCAATCCGGTAAGTTCTTCCGGAAACACATCCAAGAACTCACTCACAGCCGGAATGGCTGAGGAGTTCGGTGCCTCTGGATTTGCTATGCTCAAAGCTGCGAGGCAAGCAATATCCCTTTCTCTCAATCCTCGAAAGTGAAATGGTTATAATCCTTTCGTCTTGAAATTCACCATCTTTTCAAAGCAGGCAACATGGCCATGATGATTTGACAACCAATCCATCCCTAAGATGACATCAAAATCTAAGTCTTGAAAATCTAGGACGATGAGGTCGGCTAATATTTCATTCTCCCCCACTTGAACCACACAATCTCTAAATATTTTGTCTGTATCAACCAACTTGCCAAGTGGAGTTACAATAGTCAACTCCCGCTCTAACGGATTAGCCTCCATCAAAAAGCCCTTTGTAAAACTGGGAAGAGTGAGTGGATCCTGTGTCAATCAACACTCGGGCGAGACACTCGTTCACTAATAAGGCGCCTGTGTGATTAAACACTAACATCAGTAGATTTCAAATAGGACATACATCATACATAGGTAACCCCTAGTATAAATAACAACTCATCATATAATGGAATTTATTCACAACTTAAAACTCTAGAATTTTTCAGTACCTTGCACGACATCATCGGATGCACGTGCGTCTCTCTCTGATAAGGCAAAAACTCAGCCCTGGGTGGCTGAGCGAGGAGGCCGTGTAGACGGTGAGGCCCTCAAAGCCTGGGAAGAGCTCTGCTGAGATATCTGCCTAACAGGAGGCCTACTCCCCTGAGAATGGGCTAGTAGATGACGTCGAGGGCAATCTCGAATCATGTGGCCTTGGTTACCACAATGAAAACAGCCTCCGATAGCCTTCCAGCATTCCCCTGCTGGATGCCTTCTTCCACAAAGGGTCCAGACATCCTATGAATAGGTGGGAGGAGCATAACTCGTAGTCTGAGTCACTACGGGGCGAGGAGCCTGAGTGAAAGCCAGGCGATAAGCCGGTGGAGCAAAAGGGTGAAGAGACTGAGGTGTAGAGTGCATCCTCTGTGATTGAGCTGGTCTTACGGACTAATACAACATAGTTCTAACTCTCTTTTCTGCCAAGTCACTAGACTGGCCCTTCTCCATCCTTCTCTTGAAAAATTCCTCGAAATTCGACTCGGCCAAAAGTGCTTTATCCACAACTTCTGAATATGTCTCATGTCTGAACATTGAGACTCGATCCTTGAGGTAGGCCTTCAATCCCCTCTCAAATTTTTGAGCTTTCATAGCCTCTGTCGCTATCATATGTGGAGCAAATCTAGATAACTCTGAAAACTTGGCTTCATAAGCCGCTACTGACATATTACCTTGTTCCAATGTAATAAATTCAACTTCTTTCTTTTCTTTCATCCCGATCGGGAAGTACTTCTTGTTGAAGACGTCCAAGAACTCTCCCCAAGTCCAGTCTTGACCCTATCGGGACAACTCCCGGGTCCTGAGTGCAGACTTCCACCAATGATCGGCCTCACCTTCAAGCATGAAGGCGGCCCAAGTAACCCTTTCTGCCTCCGTAGGCATCAATATAGAGAATATCTTTTCTAATTGCCGAATCCATCCTTCGACAACAAGCAAGTCAATACTCCCACAAAATGTTAGAGACCTCATCCTCCAAAATGTCTCTATTCCGGTTTGTGCTCGATTGGGAAGAGCAGGTATAAGCATGGCATTAGGAGGAGTAGTCGGTTGCCTTGCTGCCAACATAGTCAAGGTCTCAGCTATTGAAACGAAAGCTTAGGCAAAGTCGAGTTGATCATCACCCGATGGAGCATCACTTCCATTGCCCCTTGTGTTGTATCCGTGACCCCGAGTATTGCGTCTCATGATTACTCCTGAGGACGACAATACAACATGAGTCTAACTTGGATACACATTTAGTAATAGTTTCACAATTCACTCAATACATATTCACCAAGCATAGAATAAAGCACACATGGTTTGTATAACAATGTCATAACATACAATCCATTTTTCTAGCGTAGGACTCTAAGTTTGGTTGAAGTTCAACCTATTTTGACTAAGACTAACTTGTTAGTCTATACTTAGAATACACCTCTTTCCTAACACCTAATTCCTTGTTCAACTATGGTATGGAGTACTAAGTGACCCTAGGGACTCTAATGCCTAGGACTCTGATACCACTTCTGTCATGCCCCAAAATACCCCCTAGGAGTTAAGGGATACTTTAGAGATGACTGTACGTACTTGTCAAACCATCCTGTAATGAACAAGGCTAGACATGATGTAATACAATAATAATCAAAGTGCAGAACTATATCATGAATTCGGAAACGGGAACTAACTTTTTCTTTTCTTCTATGACTCCAAAATAGTATTCCAAGTTATCATATACAAAACATAATCAGAGTAAAGGGGGACATGCCCACCTGAAAAAATAGAAAAAGAACTCTCTAACACTCTCCTCTCAACAGTAGTCGAGGTATGGCCACACGTCCAAATCTCTATCCTCCTAAAACTGCATCGGACTAGTTGGCTCCCTCTCATCTACACACTCTTCCTTGACCTAAGGCTCAGGGTCGAGGACTTCCACGGTACCTGCCGACATAAAAGTACGGCTGAGCACGGAATACTCAACGAGTACAAGATACTAGCTAACCATAGCAATAACAAAAGCACAACAACAGTGTACACGATACAAAATATCAATTAAAGCAATACTAGCAGCATAGGATAAATAGTATTGAACATGAAGCAATATCAATATCTTGACATGCGTGCATGAATGCGAAAACTCCGATAAAACTCATGTTCAGAAACCCTTTTATGTCTCAGTCCTACTTGTGAAAATCATGCATGCATGTCTGTCTTGTTTGAGATTTCATGTCTTGACTTGTATAATTGTGAGCCAGAGGCTAGCACCCGCACATCCCTGGGCTACCAACCTCCTTCATACCTACTTGTTTCCTTTCACTTGTGAGCCAGAGACTAGCACCCTTCACTTGGGCTACCAACCTCCTTGACATGTAATTATTTCATTTTCTTGTGAGCCAGAGGCTAGTACCCTTCACTTGGGCTACCAACCTCCTTGACAAATGCTCGTTTTCTTGTTTGATTTATCATGTACAATTCTCTTGGAACACCCGGTTCATGCATGCATGCATGCTTGTGTGCTTGTCAATAGTGGCAACCATGATGACATGTATAACATGAAGGATAATGCATCGCAATTCAATTCATAGTATAATCATGTGAGAATTTGGGTAATCTACATGGCATTTGGTCAATTCATCATTTATAAGAACAAGTGCATAAGGCCAACTCTCATTTTCTTCATTTAATTCATTTACTCCTAGTTTAGGCATTTTATCAAACACCCAGCTTGCAACATTCCTTGGTAGTTTCATTTACTCTTTTTAGTGCATATTTTCCATCACATCATCAAGGTAAGTTCATTATTTGTAGAATGCCCTTCCACCCTTTTCATCACACACCTCACACTTCATACAACCCGGTATCCAATCGCCTCAACCCCTCATCATCCACACATCACAACATTCATTATTATCTTGTTTATATTTTATGGAAATAGCATATTTCAAAAGGAAGAAGACATGAGATCAAGAATCATCATTTAAAATAGAAAAACTAGGTTATTGCTAAGGGAGTTAATAGGGTGTACTAACCTTAATGATCACACTTGATCTTGCAAGAAAACCCTTGTTTGAGAACCCCTCTTGGTGTAGGAGGATCCCACTTGAAGAATATGTTTCAAGCTTAGAAGGGGTGATCCCATCTTGATCTTGCTCCAAAACCCCTCTTGGATTTCTCTAGGATCTCCTCTCTCCCTTCTCTCTCAATCTCTCTTAGTCTCCTTTAGGTTTTTGGGTAAACCATAACTGTAACGCCCCGAAATACCCCCTAGGAGTTTAGGGATATTTTAGGTGTCACACTGCGTACCTATCAAACCATCCTGTAATGCACAAGATAAAATACAGTACTAACAACGATAATCAGAGCGCGGAAGCTATCATATATGCGGAAGCGTAAACAAATTTTCATTTCTTCTGATGATCCAAAATAGTATTCCAAGTTAACATAAATACAAGGCATGTCTAAGTCTAAGGTGGACAGGCCCACCTATCAAAATATCAAAATACACAAGACCCTCTCATACTCTCCCCTCAACAGTAGTCGAGGTATGGCCACACATCGAGGTCTCGGTCCGCCTGAGACAGTAATGGAATAGCCGGCTCTCTCTCCTCTATATACACTTCCTCGACCCAAGGCTCCGGGTCGAGGGCTCCCTCAGTACCTGCCGAGATGAAAGTACGGCTGAGCATGGAATACTCAGCGAGTACAAGCTACTAGCAAACCATAACAATAATAAAACACACAATAGTAATATCATACAAGCAGTAATAGAAACATCACAAAAGAAACAGTATAAGGCATGATACAATACAAGCATCCTGACGTGCGTACATGAATGCGAAAATGCCGATAAAACTCATGCTTGAAAACCCCTGTCATGTCCCAGTATGCCTCGTAGAAATCATGTATGCGTGCATGCATGAATGCATGATCATGATCTTGTAAACCTCCATCTTGTAACTTGTGAACCAGAGGCTAGCACCCGAATCTCCCTAGGCGGCCAACCTCCTTGATATGCAATGCACTTGTGAGCCAGAGGCTAGCACCCGAATGTCCCTGGGCTACCAACCTCCTTGTTATGAAATGCATGGTTTTCTTGTGAGCCAGAGGTTAGTACCCGAATGTCCCTGGGCTACCAACCTCCTTGACAATAGGTGATTTTTATTACTTGTTTAGTTTTCTTGTGAGCCAGAGGCTAGTACCCAAATGTCCCTGGGCTACCAACCTCTTTGACAATAGGTGTTTTAGGGGTTATCTTGTGAGCCAGAGGTTAGTACCCGAATCCTCCCTGGGCTACCAACCTCCTTGACATGCAATATTTTCTTGTTGTTTATTATATGCACAGGCTCTTGAAATCACGGTTCATGCTATCATGCATGCTCGTGTACGTGTCCATAGTGACAATCATGATAATGGGAATAACCAAGATATGACATTATAATTCAATTCATGATATGAACATAGGTAACATAAGTAGTTTGCATAACATTTGATCAATTTATCATTTATAAGAACGCATGCATAAAACTCATTTCTATATTCTTCATTGAGATCATTTATTCATAGTTTAGGTATTTTGTCAAACACTTTCATACATTATTCCTTAGTAGTTTATCTCCTTCTTTTAAATGCATATTTTCCATTCAATCACACAATGGTAACTTTGTTATTTGTACTATGCCCATCCTCCATTTTCCAATCCACAACCCACACATCATACATCACACATTCGGCATCCAATCGCCGTATCCAACCTCCATCCAAGCATCCCTACCCTTTCTTTATCTTGTTTATATTTATTATAGATGACACATTTTGCAAGGAATAAAACATACTAACACGAATCATATTTCATAAGAAAAACCTAGATTTATTGCTAGGGTAAGTTAGTAGGGTGTACTAACCTTGCTCAAGGCTTGATCCTTGGTGGGAAACTTGATTGAAGCTCCAAAAGGGTAGGGAACAACCCTTGCTTGAGGAAGACTCGAGTTGGGGAAGAAACCCCTTTCAAAACGTACGTGAGATGGCTGCCCTAGCTTGGAGAGTGGCTCCCACACGAGCTTAGCCTTGAACTTGAAGCAAATCCAAGTTTGAGGACGACCTAGGATGGTCCACCCCTTTGATTTCTTCCTCAATACCAAACCCTAGGTTAGAGCTTTCTCCTCTTCTCTCTCTATCTCTCAAAATCCCTCAAATGTTGTAAGTGAGGCCTCAAAGGGTCGAGCAAACCCTTATGGGTAAGGGTTTAACACCCAAAAGACGAAAACGCCCTTACTGAAATTTCTGCAAAAACGCAAAGACCGAGCGATCGGTGGTTATGACCGATCGATCGGTTGCCTACCGAGCGATCGGTGTTCTGACAGAGCGACCAGTCAAAAATCTGCTCTCTGGAAATTTCCCCATACAAAATTTTTGACCGTACGATAGCTACCGATCGATCGGTTATGGACCGATCGATCGCTGACTGGACCGAGCGATCGGTTCTCTGTATGTCTGGACTGTTTTGACCATATCTTTTGACTCGCTCGTCGGATTTCGACGATTCAACTTTCGTTGTGTTCGTCTTTCGAAAACACACATTTCTGACGTTTTGTAATTGCCGATTTCTCTCTTATTTATTAATTAGACTATGAGGAAGGCCAATTAGCTACGAAAACGGTATTCATTAAGTATAGAAAAATCCGGGGTGCTACATTCTCCTCCCCTTACAAAAATTTCATCCCCGAAATTTGGACGATACATACATGCACAAAATCAAAAAAAAATTACAAGCCATATGCAAAAGTCTATTCAAACAACTCGGGATACTTTGCTTTGACTTCGGCTTCACGCTCCCACGTGGCTTCTTCTCTCACGTGATGTTGCCATTGCACTAGGACTAGCGGTATAGTCTTGTTGCGAAGCACTTGGTCTCTTTGATCCAATATGTGAATCGGCTTCTCAACCAACGTGAGGTCCTCTCGGATCTCTATCGTATCAAGTTCGACGACATGTGAAGGATCCGGGATATACTTCCGGAGCATGGAGATGTGAAACACGTATTGGACCGCCGCCATATGAGCGGGTAAAGCAACCCGGTAAGCTACCTCACCAACTCGAGCAATGATCTCGAACGGACCCACATATCTTGGGCTAAGCTTGCCTCTCTTCCCGAATCGCATAACACCTTTGGTCGGTGAAATCCTTACAAACACAAAATCACCGACTCGGAATTCAAGATCCCTCCTTCGGTTGTCGGCATAGCTTTTCTGTCTATCTTGTGCAGTCTTTAAACTCTCCCGGATAAGCTTGACCCTATCCGCGGTTTGTTCAATTAACTCGGGGCCCAAAATCTTTCTTTCTCCCACTTCATCCCAATACAACGGGGATCTACAACTCCTTCCGTCCAAAGCCTCGAAAGGCGCCATTTGTATGCTTTCTTGATAACTATTGTTGTAAGCGAATTCCACCAAAGGTAGGTGATCTTCCCAACTTCCCTTGAAGTCTAGCATACATGCTCGGAGCATATCTTCAATAACCTGATTCACCCTCTCGGTTTGCCCGTCGGTCTGTGGGTGGAAAGCTGTGCTAAAGTCTAACCGGGAGCCCATTGCACCTTGAAAACTTTTCCAAAACCTGGATGTGAATCTTGGGTCTCTATCCGACACAATACTCACTGGCACCCCGGGTAATCGGACTATTTCCTTGATGTATAGCTCCGCTAACTGATTGGAGTTGAATGTAGTCCGATACGGTAAGAAATGAGCGGACTTCGTGAGTCTATCAACAACTACCCATATAGCATCGGTCTTCCTAACCGTCTTCGGCAACCCCACGATGAAGTCCATAGAGATATGTTCCCATTTCCACTCGGGAATAGGGAGAGACTGCAAAAGACCCGCCGGTCTCAAATGCTCTGCTTTCACTTGTTGGCACACCAAACACCGTGCCACATACTCCGCAACCTCCTTCTTCATGTTTCGCCACCAAAAGTGACTCTTGAGGTTCCGATACATCTTTGTCCCCCCGGGATGCACTGTATACTTAGACCGGTGAGCTTCGTCCATAATCTCTCTCCGAAGGTCTACATTGGCTGGGACACAAAGCCTTCCCTTGAATGTAATAGCACCTCGGCTAGTGAGAGAGAAGTCCGTACTACCCTTGGCCACTTCCTTATCCCGGAAAGCCAACAAGTCAGTGTCTGTGGCTTGATACTCCTGGATCAAGTCTATAAGGTACGGCCGAACTATAACATTTGCCAAAACAGGACTGCGGACAGAATCATTCACACTGATGTCTAGATTTGCCAAATTGTCTAACAGTCTCCATTCCCGCACCAGTATGTGAGCCAACAACCCCGATGGTTTCCTACTCAGAGCGTCTGCCACCACATTTGCTTTTCCCGGGTGATATTGGATAGTGCACTCGTAGTCCTTTAAGAACTCAATCCAACGCCGTTGTCGTAAGTTTAGCTCTTTTTGGGAAAAGAGATACTTGAGGCTCTTGTGGTCCGTGTACACATAGAACTCCACCCCGTACAGATAATGTCACCAAATTTTAAGTGCAAACACGACCGCCGCAAGCTCCAAGTTGTGAGTGGGGTAGTTCTTTTCATGCTCTTTCAACTGCCTTGATGCATAGGAATGACCTTCTTGTGTTGCATTAGGACACACCCGAGTCCAACATGCGAGGCATCACTGTACACCTCATACCCAAAAGGTCCAGATGGCACAGTAAGGACAGGGGCCGTGGTGAGGCGTTTCTTCAACTCTTGGAAACTTACTTCACATCGGTCACTCCAACTGAACTTTGCATTTTTCCTTGTCAAGTAGGTGAGAGGTGCAGCCAAACTGGAGAATCCCTCCACAAATCTACGGTAGTAGCCTGCCAATCCGAGGAAACTACGTATCTCCGTGACGCTCTTGGGCCTCTCCCAACTCATGACGGCCTCAACCTTGGCTGGATCTACAGAAATGCCCTCGACCGACACCACGTGTCCAAGAAATGCGACCTTCTCTAACCAGAACTCGCACTTACTCAATTTGGCATATAGCCTATGCTCTCTCAACATCTCCAGAGCAAGGCGGAGGTCTCGTGCGTGATCTTCCCGTGTCTGGAAATACACCAAAATGTCATCAATGAATACAATCACGCATCGATCCAAGTAAGATCGGAACACCCGGTTCATCAAATCCATGAATGCCGCCGGTGCATTCGTCAGCCCAAAAGGCATGACAAGGAAATCGTAATGCCCATACCGAGTCCTGAAAGCCGTCTTCGGAACATCCTCCGACTTGATCTTTAGCTGATGATACCCCGACCTAAGATCAATCTTGGAGAAAAATCTCGCTCCCTTCAGTTGGTCGAACAAGTCGTCTATCCTTAGCAAGGGATAACGATTCTTGATAGTTACCTTGTTCAACTGGCGGTAGTCTATACACATTCTCATTGACCCATCTTTCTTCTTTACAAAAAGGACCGGAGCTCCCCACGGCGAGACACTTGGTTGGATGAAACCAAGTTGTTGTAACTCCTCAATCTGTTTCTTCAATTCTTCCAGCTCTATAGGGGCCATTCTATACGGTGCCCTTGAAATCGGAGCGGTGCTCGAAGTAAGCTCTATAGCGAACTCAATCCCCGATTCGGAGGTAACCCGGGAAGTTCCTCCGGAAACACGTCCAAGAAATCACTCACGACCGGAATGGCCGAGGAGTTTTGTACTTTGGGATTCGCTAAGCTCAAAGCTGCAAGGCGAGCAATATCCCTTTCTCTCACTCCTCGGAAATGAAAAGGCTTAACTCCTTCCGGCTTGAAATTCACCATCTTTTCAAAACACGCAACATTCCCGTGATGGTTTGACAACCAATCCATCCCTAAGATGACATCAAAATCCAAGTCTTGAAAAGCTAGGACGATGAGATCGGCTAACAGTTCATTCTCCCCCACTTGAACCACACTATCCCTGAATATCTTGTCCGTATCAACTGACTTGCCGAGTGGAGTTGCAATGGTCAACTCCCGCTCTAACGGAGTAGACTCAGTCAAAAATCCCTTTGCGAAACTAGGTGACACAAAGGAGTGAGTGGATCCTGTGTCGATCAACACACGGGCGAGACACTCGTTCACTAATAAAGCGCCTGTGCGATTAAGTAACTACTATTAGTAGATTTCAAACAATCACAAGCATCATACATAGAATAACCCTTAGTATAAATAATCACATAATAAACCATAGAAATTTTACACAACTTAGACTCTAGAATTTTTGCGTACCTTGCACGACATCGTCAGATGCACGTGCGTCTCTCTCGGATAAGGCAAAGACTCGGCCCTGTGTGGCTGGGCGAGGAGGCTGGGTAGACTGTGAGGCCCTCGAAGCCTGAGAAGAGCTAGGCTGAGATGTCTGCCTAATCGGGGGCCTGCTCCCCGAAGACTGAGCTGGCAATTGACGTCGGGGACAATCTCTAACCATGTGACCATGGTCACCACAATGGAAGCAACTTCCTGAAACCCTCCGACATTCTCCTGCTGGATGCCTTCTTCCACAAAGAGTGCAGACCTCATGTGAATAGAGGGAAGGAGCATATCCCGTAACCTGAGTAACTGCAGGGCGAGGAGCATATGAGGTAGCCGGGCGAAAAGCCGGTGGAGCAAAAGAGCGAGGGGCCTGTGGTGCCGAATATATCCTCTGTGACTGAGCCGGCTCTACGGACTGATACAAGCTAGTCCTTGCTCTTTTCTCCCCTGAACTACTTGACTGTCCGTTCTCCATTCCTCTTCTCTTAAAGAACTCTTCAGAATTCGACTCGGCCAACAATGCCTTGTCCACAACTTCTGAATATGTCTCATGTCGGAACATTGAGACACGATCCTTGAGGTAGGCCTTCAACCCCCTCTCGAATTTTTGGGCCTTCATAGCCTCGGTAGCTATCATGTGTGGAGCAAATCGAGATAGCTCTGAAAATTTGGCTTCATAAGCCGCTACGGACATATTACCTTGCTCCAAGGTAATAAATTCCACTTCCATCTTCTCTCTCATTCCGACCGGAAAGTATTTCTTGTTGAAAGCTTCCAAGAATTATTCCCAAGTCCAATCTTGACCTTGCCGGGTCAACTCTCGGGTCCGAAGTGCGGATTTCCACCAATGGTCGGCCTCACCTTCAAGCATAAAGGCGGCCCAAGTGACCCTTTCCACTTCCGTAGGTGCCAATATCGAGAATATCTTCTCGAGTTGCCGAATCCAACCCTCGGCGACAAGTGGATCAATGCTTCCACAAAAAGTTGGAGGCCTCATCCTCCGAAAAGCTTCTATCTCGGCTTGGGCTCGGTTAGGAGGAGCCGGTATAAGTGCCGCATTAGGCGGAGTGGCCGGTTGCCTTGCCGCCAACATAGCCAAAGTCTCGGCTATGGATGCGAATGCTTGGGCAAAGTCGGGTTGATCATCACCCGATGGAGCATCACCTCCATTACCCCTCGTGTTGTACCCGCGACCCCGGATATTGCGTCTTATGATTTCTCCTGAGAACGACAATACAACATGAGTCTAACTTGGATACGCATTTAGCACAAATTTCGCAATTCGCTCAATACATATTCATCAAGCATATTTAATAAGCACAACACAATTAATGCACATATGGTATACAACACAACATCATCCATACAATCCGTGTTCCTAGCGTAGGACTCTAAGTTTGGTTGAGATTCAACCTATTTTGACTAGGACTAACTTGTTAGTCCATACTTGGAATACAACTAATGCCTTGTTCAATCATGGTCTCTAGTACTACGCGACCCTAGGGACTCTAATGCCTAGAGCTCTGATACCACTCTGTAACGCCCCGAAATACCCCCTAGGAGTTTAGGGATATTTTAGGTGTCACACTGCGTACCTATCAAACCATCCTGTAATGCACAAGATAAAATACAGTACTAACAACGATAATCAGAGCGCGGAAGCTATCATATATGCGGAAGCGTAAACAAATTTTCATTTCTTCTGATAATCCAAAATAGTATTCCAAGTTAACATAAATACAAGACATGTCTAAGTCTAAGGTGGACAGGCCCACCTATCAAAATATCAAAATACACAAGACCCTCTCATACTCTCCCCTCAACAGTAGTCGAGGTATGGCCACGCATCGAGGTCTCGGTCCGCCTGAGACTGTAATGGAATAGCCGGCTCTCTCTCCTCTATATACACTTTCTCGACCCAAGGCTCTGGGTCGAGGGCTCCCTCAGTACCTGCCGAGATGAAAGTACGGCTGAGCATGGAATACTCAGCGAGTACAAGCTACTAGCAAACCATAACAATAATAAAACACACAATAGTAATATCATACAAGCAGTAATAGAAACATCACAAAAGAAACAGTATAAGGCATGATACAATACAAGCATCCTGACGTGCGTACATGAATGCGAAAATGCCGATAAAACTCATGCTTGAAAACCCCTGTCATGTCCCAGTATGCCTCGTAGAAATCATGTATGCGTGCATGCATGAATGCATGATCATCATCTTGTAAACCTCCATCTTGTAACTTGTGAGCCAGAGGCTAGCACCCGAATCTCCCTAGGCGGCCAACCTCCTTGATATGCAATGCACTTGTGAGCCAGAGGCTAGCACCCGAATGTCCCTGGGCTACCAACCTCCTTGTTATGAAATGCATGGTTTTCTTGTGAGCCAGAGGTTAGTACCCGAATGTCCCTGGGCTACCAACCTCCTTGACAATAGGTGATTTTTATTACTTGTTTAGTTTTCTTGTGAGCCAGAGGCTAGTACCCGAATGTCCCTGGGCTACCAACCTCCTTGACAATAGGTGTTTTAGGGGTTATCTTGTGAGCCAGAGGTTAGTACCCGAATCCTCCTTGGGCTACCAACCTCCTTGACATGCAATATTTTCTTGTTGTTTATTATATGCACAGGCTCTTGAAATCACGGTTCATGCTATCATGCGTGCTCGTGTACATGTCCATAGTGACAATCATGATAATGGGAATAACCAAGATATGACATTATAATTCAATTCATGATATGAACATAGGTAACATAAGTAGTTTGCATAACATTTGATCAATTTATCATTTATAAGAACGCATGCATAAAACCCATTTCTATATTCTTCATTGAGATCATTTATTCATAGTTTAGGTATTTTGTCAAACACTTTCAAACATTATTCCTTAGTAGTTTATCTCCTTCTTTTAAATGCATATTTTCCATTCAATCACACAATGGTAACTTTGTTATTTGTACTATGCCCATCCTCCATTTTCCAATCCACAACCCACACATCATACATCACACATTCGGCATCCAATCGCCGTATCCAACCTCCATCCAAGCATCCCTACCCTTTCTTTATCTTGTTTATATTTATTATAGATGACACATTTTGCAATGAATAAAACATACTAACACGAATCATATTTCATAAGGAAAACCTAGATTTATTGCTAGGGTAAGTTAGTAGGGTGTATTAACCTTGCTCAAGGCTTGATCCTTGGTGGGAAACTTGATTGAAGCTCCAAAAGGGTAGGGAACAACCCTTGCTTGAGGAAGACTCGAGTTGGGGAAGAAACCCCTTTCAAAACGTACGTGAGATGGCTGCCCTAGCTTGGAGAGTGGCTCCCACACGAGCTTGAGCCTTGAACTTGAAGCAAATCCAAGTTTGAGGACGACCTAGGATGGTCCACCCCTTTGATTTCTTCCTCAATACCAAACCCTAGATTAGAGCTTTCTCCTCTTCTCTCTCTATCTCTCAAAATCCCTCAAATGTTGTAAGTGAGGCCTCAAAGGGTCGAGCAAACCCTTATGGGTAAGGGTTTAACACCCAAAGATGAAAACGCCCTTACTGAAATTTCTGCAAAAACGCGAAGACCGAGCGATCGGTGGTTATGACCGATCGATCGGTTGCCTACCGAGCGATCGGTGTTCTGACCGAGCGACCAGTCAAAATCTGCTCTCTGGAAAATTTCTCCATACAAAATTTTTGACCGTGCGATAGCTACCGATCGATCGGTTATGGACCGATCGATCGCTGACTGGACCGAGCGATCGGTTCTCTGTATGTCTGGACTGTTTTGACCATATCTATTGACTCGCTCGTCGGATTTCGACGATTCAACTTGCGTTGGGTTCGTCTTTCGAAAACGCACATTTCTGACGTTTCGGAATTTCCGATTTCTCTCTTATTTATTAATTAGACTATGAGGAAGGCCAATTAGCTACGAAAACGGTATTCATTAAGTATAGAAAAATCCGGGGTGCTACAATAGCCCCCCAAGAGGCCCCCTATTTATAGGTCAATGGAAGAAACCCTAAAAATCCCAAAATAAGATTCTAGGTTCGCGACCTACGATCGGTCGTAGGTTATCTACAATCGATCGTAAATTCTTCTACAATCGATCATAACCGTTACAGAGAATTTGTCCAATTTCCTGAGATTCTACGATCGATCGTAATTTCTACGATCGATCGTATCTCACCTACAATCATTCGTAGGGTTTGTACGATCATTCGTAACAGTTTCAGAAATTTTCCAAATTTTATTGTTTTCATATTTCGGCCATAACTTTTGAGTCACTCGTTGGATTTTGACGATTCAACTTGCATTGGATACGTCATTCGAAAAGAAACATTCCTGGCATTTCAAAATTTTCAATTTCCTCTTTATTTATTTACCAAATTTCCCCTAAGGTCAACTAATCCGCAATTGGAGTTCAGCAACCGGATTTTTAACGTATCCGACTTAGGAAAGTCCCACCTTTAACACTTTGAGTTCTTTAAGATTCCTCATTTCATCTAAATGGAAGATTACAAAGGCATAAAGCCTTGGCATGGGTTCCAATACATGGGCAAAAGTTCTGGGTTCTACATGTTCAATATTATGTACTTATTGCATATACTCATATGTTAGTCAAGAGTCATCACTCTCTATGAATCAGATTCATCACACTATCTTATAGAACTACACATGTGCAAGCCATGATAAAGTACAACACCCAATCAGTACTCTAGAGGCTTAGATCATTATTAGGTTTACAAGGACCTTCAAAATCATATCTCCTCGCAACCTTTGCATGATTTTCCTACAATGTTACCTAAGGACCTTATGTCACCATCAAATGAAACATTAACGATTATAAATGCCTTTATATATGGTTGTATAAATGTGATGCTTCTCCAATCAACATAGAAAAGTCTTATATTGGCTTTCAAGGGCATATAGGTCTAATAATGTAGAACCCGGGAATTCGAGTTCACTGTGTTATAAATAGTGTCAGTGAATAGTGCCCTTGTGTGTGTGTGTGTGTGTGTAAAGGCCTAAGGTCTTCCATTTTGTTCTTGGTAGTGTGGTGAGTCAAGTGAGGGTTTTAGGTGAGTGTGTTGAGTCTCAAAAAGAGATTATAAGTATACTCTATGTGGATAAAAGGAAGGGTATAAATATCCTAAGTGTTTAATGGGTTGTAAGCGAATAGTGCTAGTGCGTCAGGCATAAAGAGGTCAAGGCCTCTCATACATATTAGCGTGAATTCAATGATCACCTAGGTGGGTTACAAACCTATTGGGTAATGAGTCATGAGGTGTTAGTAGGGTGTTGGACCCGAGGGAAAATAGTGTGAATGTAGAACCCCGGAACCGAGTTCACTAGGCTATGAATAGTGCCTTTGTGTGGTGTGTGTAAAGGCTTAAGGCCTTCACAATTTGCTCTTGTTAGCATGGTTCATTTTGTTCTTAGTCGTGTGATGAGTTAAGTGAGGGTTTTAGGTGCGGTTGTTGAACCTCAAAAAGAGATTATAAATATACTCTCTGTGTGTAGAAGCAAGGGTATATAAAATACCCTTAGTGCTCAAAGGGTTGGAAGTGAATAGTGTGTGAATAGTGCTATGAGCAGTGCTTTTGAGGCCAAGGTTCCCTAGGTGCTTGTGAGTGATGTGAGAAGTTATTATAGTTTTATGGTGTGTGAGGATACTAAAGAACACTCTTTGATGTTTATGAGTGTTAAAATTAAAAATGGGAAGGGTTCTAAGTGTTAAAGGATGAGGGAGGCCTTAACAACCCTGAACTTGTAGAGTCTCTAGTTTCCTCATCGCTTATCGGAATCTAATGATTCTTAAATTTTTGGAAAGGTATTAGAACCCTCTTCGAGGTTCATGTTGATCACTTTTCTAGATTTTGGGTCGAGCTTGAATTAAAAGTTAGATTTCTGAAGTCGGATTGCTGAAAATCTGAGTTACAAAAATCCATTTCCAGACCAGTTGGCTTTACAGCCCATTTAGGTATTTAAAAACTAAAAATTAGCATTTTTCCATTAGACACAAAAGTTTTCTCCTTTGAAAAAAGAGTCCAACGCAAGTTTAATCATCAAAATCCAATATGGGAATCAAAATTTATGGCCAAAATATCAAAGCATGAAAAATCTAGAAACTTTCTGTCAGAATTACAAACAATCGTAAATACCCTACGAACGATCATAAAGTTCCAAAAATTCTATAAACTCACTGGAAAATCTACGATCGATCGTAGGAAGCCTATGAATGATTGTAGAAGTCCCAGAAACCTTGTAAACTCACTGTCAAGTCTACGATCGATCATAAGAAGCCTACAAACGATCGTAGACGCACGACCCAAATTTTTTGGTGCGTCATTTTTGGGGTTTTCAACCCATTGGCCTATAAATAAGAGATCATTTGGGGGGTTTTTAGATTAACCTAAACCTAAGAAAGAGGGAGAAAGGAGAAGGGAGATTAGGGAGAAATCCAAAAGAGGGTTTTGGATTGAAATCAAGGGGAGCTCAAGCTTTGGTCATCTTCAGGCAAGGATCCTCCTATATCAAGCTTGGGATTTCCAAATCAAGGGGTTTTCTTCAAGGTTGGGATTTTATCCTCAAAGGTTAGTACACCCTTTGAGGAAATGTTGGAACAAGAAAAATAAACACACTCTATGTGTTTGATGAAATGTTGGAACAAGAAAAATATGCATAAATGATTTTTTTTAAAAGGTTGAACACCACATGTTTGATAAAATGCATGAATGAGTTTGTGAATCTAAGACTAAGAAAACATGAATAAAAGTTGAAGAAATGTTGCATGCAAGGTGTTTGATGAAACATATGTATGAATATCCAACTCAAACTTATGATGCTAGGATTTAGGGATTTTTCCCAATTGAGTAATTATAATCAAATGCAAAATATATTCCTTCAAATCGCACATGCTCATTGATAAATTAGTAAATTGGATCAATTGCTTTATATGTTTTCCTTAAATTCACCTTGTCTATGAAAATGTTGGAAATGCTATATTATGTTTATTGATGCATGCCACCATGATATCACAAATTGTTATGCACGAGCACACACGCAAGAACCAAGCTTTTCAAAATATGAGTATACATACAAGAAACTACAAGAATAAGACATGTGACCACGACAAGAATAACAAGCTCCTAGTATGTTCGTCCATTTCATAGTTCGGGTACTAGTTAAACAAGACAAGTAAGAATAACAAGACGCTAGTATGTCCGTCCATTTCATAGTTCGGGTACTAGTAAAACAAGATAAGATCCTAGTATGTGTGTCCATTTCATAGTTTTGGTACTATTTAAACAAGACAAGCAAGAATAACAAGATGCTAGTATGTCCGTCCATTTCATAGTTTTGGTATTAGTAAAAAAAGACAAGATCCTAGTATGTTCGTCCATTTCATAATTCAGGTACTAGTTAAACAAGACAGGCAAGAGTAACAAGCCACTAGTATGTCCGTCCATTTCATAGTTCAGGTACAAGCCAAATGAGACAAGATGTATAAGGAACTCACAAGATTCATAAGATGCATAAGAAACTCACAAGACTCACAAGGTAATTGATTTATGTTTTAGTTAAAGCATGGACCTCAGATATGATTTGTAATATGATGTTCTAGATTTATATATGTTATTTTGTTCTTGCTTCCGCACTTTGATTATGTATATGTTATGATGAATTGTACCATGTATGACATATTATTGTTATTACTATTGTTAGCTAGTAGCTTGTACTCGCTGAATATTCCATACTCAACCGTACATTTTCTGTCGGCAGGTTCGTCCTACATCGTATCCCAGGACGTTAGATCGAGGTAGATTCTAGAGGGCAAGAGCCTTCTAGGGATGTTCTTGAGGACAATAGGGGTCTTGACATATGACCTTATGGTTGAGGGATACAAAGGGAGAGACATGTATTTTTGGGTCTTTATTTCTAGTGGCACTGTATCACTTGGGTTGGTAACCCAAGTTAAGGATTTCATGTACATGTCTTAAACTGTATTCAGTTATTGTAAACAATTGCACTTGGAATACAGTTAAGTTATTAAAAAAAAATTCAGTTCACTATTTGGCTTGCCTTGTATGCTTCTACAGGATGGTTGTTGTGATTAGTAACGAGCCCAAATGTCGCCTAACTTCTAAGGGTATTTTGGAGCATTACAAATAAAGTCTTCTGTTGTGTGTTAATAAAGAACGGACACGCGTCTCAGAACACAATTTCCTAAGGCGCGGGTTCGTGGCATCACATTGCTTGTAAGAAAACCTAAAGGGAAAATTTCAGTAATCAATATATATTCCAGCATTATTAGTTTCAATAATCCACATGTCATTTATTTAATAAATCATGAATAATTATTTAGAACAATTGCTCCATGTGTCATATTCCCATTATTCATCATCAACACCACTTCAGGGGGCTTAACCAGTTTTGGCAAAACCGGTTTCAACTAGAGAAGATTATGAGTATATATGGGCGGCAAAAGTAGCATCTCATGCCTATAATAATTCCAATTCTTAGTTTTGGCAATATAGTTAACTGAAAATTGGAGAAAAACAAGGTTCTTAGTAAGTAGATAAAGAGAAAATGATTTATTGATAATAATCTTAGATGATTACAATGACCTCCAATGGAGTTTATATAGAGAGAACATTGACCTCAAGATAGAAAGCTAATTAAATAAAATCCTAATCAAATATACTACATCCTTAATTGATGTTAATCAAAGATTGTGATTGAGATATACTAATGCAGCATATCTCATTCACCTTATTACAGTACTCCTAATATATTCTGTAATACTTCCCCCCAAACATATGAAGATTAAAAAATATCATTGTGTTTGCGGTTAATAGAAGTCCACCTCTACACCTTCAAATCTTCACTGCGTGCTTGCTTGTTGATGGGTGAGTCTCCTACTCATCTTGATGTGGTTATGGAGAAGGGATTAGCCTCTCATGACCAATAAATGTGAGCCTCAATGAACTTGATAAATAGGCCTCTATGGACCTAGAATAGTGGTCTTCAAAGACCTAAAAAGAGGGCCTCTTTGGGCTTGGAGAAAGAGCTGCTAATTGGGCTAAAATGGGCCTTAATAGGCCAATGAAAGACCTCTGATGGGCTTGAACAATTCCTCTAGGGCTTGATATGTTGACCTATGTGGATCAAAGATGACGGGCCTCTATGGGTCATGAAAACGTGCCTCTAATGGGCCAAACAGTTAGCCTCAAAATGGGCTTGAAAAGGGTAACTAGTTGCCCTTTTTTTTTCTTTTCACCAGTCTCATGGACTGGGCAGTCCATTCCAAATCTGAACTGGTGATCATGTATTCTAAATCTGCACTGGGCAGTGCAGGATTGAATATAGGCTTCAGTGTTCTTCCATTAAGGGTTGGCCTCTAACGTCCGTTGACCAACTACGGCCAAGTAATGGTGCACAAATACAGAACACCCCAAATCAGTTTCAGCTTTTGACTAGGTGTATCTTGAAAACAAAAGATTGTCAGTCTGTTGGATATGATGGATCAATAGGTTCTCCAATGTAATCGAGTTCATCAAAAGCTTAAGACTTAAGAGTACCATCCCAGAGCAAACAGACTATGTCATGAAGATGAAGATGACCTAGATGCAACCCCACTCCTCTCAAAAATAACAGGATTAGCTGCAGTAGTGCAGCAACTGCAACCGAATAACTGGGAAAAAAAAACCTTGTTCATCTGGAGCTACTAACAATTTTAGTAGTGAAAAATAGTGTCGGGGAGATCTAGATGTCTCTGCTCAGAGCAGAGAACAAAAAGAAGAAACAGAAGAGTTAGCGCATAAAGAAAATAAAAATGGAAGCCGGACGGGTGGTGGCAGTGCCACCCGCTGAAAACAAGGATTAAAAGAAAGAAAAAAAAAATCAAAATAGGCGGTGGATTACCCGCTCTGTTAGCATAAAGAGAAATTGATTTATTGATAATAATCTTCGATGATTACAATAGCCTCCAATGGAGTTTATATAGAGAGAACATTCACCTCAAGATAGAAAGCTAATTAAATAAAATCCTAATCAAATATACTATATCCTTAATTGATGTTAATCAAAGATTGTGATTGAGAAATACTGATGCAGCGTATCTCATTCACCTTATTACAGTAATAATATATTCTCTAATAGTAGATAGCACATAACAGTTACACTTGGATGGGGATAGCTAGGAGAGGCTTTGCCTTCTGTAAGGTGAGCCCAAATTTCTCTCCCATGTCCATATCTTTTGGTGTCATCCCATCTTCAAGCTTCCAATCAAATGAGTGGAGAAGCGAAGCCAACATCAGGTGCACCATTCGTAGCCCCAGTTGCAATCCAGGACAGATACGCCTCCCTGCCCCAAATGGAATAAGCTCGAAGTGTCGGCCTCGAACATCAATCTCCGACCCTATGAATCTTTCGGGCATGAACGAAATGGGGTTCTCCCATATGCTTGGATCTCGACCGATCGCCCATACGTTCACCAACACTTGCGAATTCTTGGGCACGGTGAAACCACAGATTTCTGCGTCTGTTACGGCTTTGTGAGGGAGTAAGAGGGGAGCTGTTGGGTGCAGCCGAAAGGTTTCCTTCACGACTGCTTGCAAGTAAGGGAGCCTAGCAATATCAGATTCTTCAACCGGGTTGTCTTTGCCAATGGTTTGTTCGAGTTCCTCTCGAGCCTTTGCCATTATGTCCGGATGGTGGAGTAATTCCGCCATTGCCCATTCCAGTGTGTCGGAAGATGTCTCTGTCCCTGCACCAAATAGGTCCTGATACACAATTGCTGAGTGTAAGACAACTAGGAATAAAACAAGGTGCATGAATCACTCTGAACAGTCCTTGAATACACGACACAAACAGCCAGGGCCGAAAATTTTGAGTTTTTTGTTATCATATCGTAATACCCCCGAATATAAAATTTTAAAAATATAGTTAATGGGGCGTTTGGATTGGATATTTTTGATAAAAAATTAATTTTGGTAAAATTGATTGTGTAGAAATTAATGGTTTTTTCAAATTAATAGTGTTGGGAGAATACCTAGGTGTCTCTCTCAACTTCCTAACCTCCTAACACTAATATTTGAAAAAATGATTATTTTATCATGAATTTCTACAAAATCAATTTTATCATAACACTTTTTTTTTTTTGAACGAAGATATCCGGGGGCCTCTTGGAGCACCCAATTGAGTCCCTTGGGCCGTGCTATACTACACAACTAGGTAAGTTTGGATAAATCCCAAAAGGTGGCCTACAAAGGGAAGGGACTCGAACTCAAGAGGCCACTAGCCCAACCCGTCTTTGGTAGAGGGCACTTATTTTTATTGTGGACCTTTATTTGAATGCAACATTAACGAATGACCGTAATAGACACATTACTCAAAAAAAAAAAAAAAAAACTTCTGGGGGCCTAAGCCCCTAATATTTCGTGCAGCCTGATTATTTCTACAAAAAAATTCATTAATTTTCTTGATACAGGTAAGCTCCACCCCTGCAAACAGCCATGGAGAAGAAAAATTAAATCAAAGAACATAATAATAGTACCAACCAGTAGCAAATGTTGGATATGGGTTCGGCCAATCTCAAAACTGGTATCTTCACAGTGGTTGAGAAGAGTATCTAGTAAGTCATTGCTTGTGAGATAGGAAGACGATGCTCTATAGACTTTAAGCGTTGATCAATCATTCCATCAAAAAGATCAATCAGTTTTCTATAATGTGTCAATAGACGCCGCCTTATCCCTTGCGGATCTATCAGTCTCAGCACCGGAAAATAGTCTGCAATATTAGGCCTTCCTGCAATTTCCATCGCATCACACACATGATCCTTGAATTCTTGTGTTGTATCAGAGTTAGGATGGGCCAAGTCCACAGAAAACAAGGTGTTTGACATCAAATTAAGGGTAGTGCCGAAGGCTATTCGGCCGACATCTACTGCCTTACCCGCCTCGCAGCTGTAGCGAATATGAGTGAGGAGGTCTCGAACTTTCTGTCGCCGAAGGCCTTGGTTGGCGTCGAGCCTCTGAGTGGTGAACATCTGCTGGTTGCATATCTTTCGAAAGCTTCGCCACTGAGGGGAGACGGGTAGCCACACCATCGATACCTCATGGTGGTTAAGCGCCCCAACTGCATCTGGAATAGTTCGATTAGAAAAGGCCTGGTCATTCTTCTGTAGCACCTCTTTGGCCATGGTTGAAGAGGAAACAACAACCGTTGTGGTCTGGCCAAGCTTCAAAGTCATTAGGGGGCCATAAGTCTTGGCAAGCTCGGCGAGCGATTCATGTGGCCTGCTTCCGAGTTTGAAGAGGCTTCCGATGATCGGAAGAGGGACCGGACCGGGTGGTAGTTTGCCGGGACCTGAATTCATTGCTCTAGCACGAGATGTGAGGACATGTACGCAAGTCCACACAAATAAGATCCACAATACTATACTCCAGTACTCCATTCCTTCTCTCTACTCTCCTCTCCTCTCCTCTCCTCTCCTCCGCTGTGTGGTAGGCTAATGAGTCTATATATGATATGAGATGCCAAGGCAAACACTATGAACAAATGACTTGAGGTAGCTAATAAAAACAAACTTAGTATCTCTCTTGATTAGGCTCCGTAGAAAAGGTAGGTAGAATCAAGCAGCGCCCATGAAACATGTTTAAAGCATGATTCACTATTGTTTTTTTGTTTTTTACTCAGGGATATCATTTACCTATGGTTAGTAGCATCAATTAGTGGTTGGTTAGTAGCGGGGGATTGAGCTTTTGCAAGTCGTCACCCACTAGGAATGTATCCACGACCTCGCTCATAAGAGATCACTATTAAAAATTGATTTTTTCAGGGTATAGCATGGGAATGGGGGCAGGTGAACCCTAAACTTATTTATAAAAAAAAGTATTTTTTTAGTGGGAATATATTCAATCGCAATTGAACTAGCCCCATAAATCAACATGTGTCCCTATTAACTCTCATTAACTATGGTTAAGATTCACTAACCATTAGGGTTTGATAATCTAACATTTGTTAAAAAAAAAGTAACCCTAAGGGTTAAAAGTTCTTAACCAAGTTAAAGGGGGCTATGTAAGTGCAATTGAAATGTCCCAATTCAATCACAATTGAACAAGAATCAGAGTCATATTTTTCATACTAAGTTGTTTAAGTGTATCATTGGGCATAATCATTGGTTAAGGGGGCAATTGTCCCCTAAAAAAATTATATTAAATTATTTAATATAGCATAGCTATGAAGCATGGGGCCCACTAATCCCTCAACATTAGAAAACAAAATATATATTTTATATCGTTTGATTTAATTATTTAATTGACATAGCTATGAGGCAAGGGGATAGTTGTCCCGTAAAGAAAGAGAAACAATACTCATAAGATATGTACAAAATGTATGGACGAAACGGCTCGAAAACTTAGTTGTAAAAGAATAAATTTTTGTGCGTAGCCCCCAAACTCCTATCCCCTTACCCCCATAATATTTCGTACCCGTATTATATTTTCTCCACAAAATCTATCAACAATTACTACCATTTCCAATCAACCATAGTGCCCTCACTATTAGAAAATCCTGGCTCACTATATCTAATACCAGGTTGTGGGCGCCTTTGGGTCTGTTGGGAAATAACCAATAGAACACCAATGGAAAAGAATAAACAAAGCACACACACAAGATATATAGGTGGTTCGGCAACAACCTGCCTACGTCTACGGGTCAAGATCCAATCATTTCTTTATTCAAAGAACCTTGAGGAACAAGTACAAAAGCACTCAACTCACTTCAATGAAAAGCCAAATAAAAATCTCTACTTATCCTCCCTTAAATATTTCTCCAAGCCTTAGTATGCTCCAACCCTTTCTATTATCTCACTCCCAATACATAAGCATCCCATATAGAACCCTAGATCCATGAATACATATTTATAGGCCTAAACAAGAAACCTAGACAATTAGAAAGTCGTCCCCCAATCGGAATAGGAATTTCCAAAACAAAAAACCGGACATTTCTTGAAAAAAGCGTACCGGCGATCGATCTCCCCTAGTGGACGATCCATCGCCCATCCTGATATATTTCTATTCAAGCCAATATTTCAATAGGGTACACCTTTAGCAACAAAAGATTCTCCTTGCCCCATCGCTATTCTTTCTAGGGTGAAAGAAATTGATTTGGCAAGTGTTGCAGTAAGAGACTAGGATATCTCCTCTAAGTTGGTTGAATATCCTCTACGATTCCATTAATAATGCAACTGTAGTTGTCAAAGAGTGAATGACCCTTTGACTCATTCAGGCAAAACATGTGGAAGGTACTTAGAATTGCAAATCGAGACGGAAGAGGTCGACCAAAATGTGATTCACAACACAAAGGAAACCAAATAAAACATTATATCTTCTTTACTATCATAATGGGAGAGGCAAGAGTAGTCTGATTTTTCCGAAATGCCCAAACTACCCTTATGTAAATCAAAATTTTGATTTAATGTTTTATTTTAATTCCCAAACTAGCCCTTGCTCACAGACAATCGCGATTGAACTCGGGGAGAGTTCAATCGTATTTGCGGGTTAACACATGTCCCTTTTAACTCCTATTAATTGTGGTTAACTCCTTCCCCTCGCTCTCACGTGCATCGCATGTGCCACCCGCTAGTTTTATTAAAGAAAATTAGAGAAGTACAAAGAACAAAGGAACGGAAAGAGAAACCCTAACAAGGTGAACCACATGCCTAATTCCTAATGATATGAATCTTAAGACTGGTCCCTCATGTTGTGGTAACCAAATCAACTGACTGTGGCACGCCTTTAAGGTCCAAAATCTACTGAATGGACGCAATGTGAAAGTTGTCTATCATCTCTGTTATGGCCTGAGTTCCTTTGCATATTGGCGATCCTAGTGACTAGCTCTTCATTGGCTATGTCCAGCTCTTCTCATACTTCACAGACGTACTTCAACCACTCTCACTAACTCTAAAAATTTATTAGAAATCCAAAATTTTCTTTTTTTTTCCATGTTTTTACCTATTTTCTCAACAACCAAACACAGCATAAATGTCTACCATCTTGTTCTTGTTCATGGCCATATGAGTTCTCTTCGTTGATTTTCCTTGTCTATTGTTTGATGCGAATGTGTGCATTAAGAAAGATATCGTATCTATGGTCAAACAATAGATGCAAATGGCATGGTCCATTTTTGGGGATAGGTAACTCAAATAGAACGACATACTGTGAAGTTTGTGTAGGCTTGTTTCATAAGATCCTGAGCGGGGATAATCTGAACATATCCTAGTTGTATGTAGGGTTGTAAATAGATTGGATTTGGACCCGATCTGCCTAGATCCGAATCCGATTTGATTAAAAATCCGACAGATCCGATCTGAGATCCCTCGGATCATGAATTACCCAATCCGAGTCCGATTACTTTTTCATGATCCAAATATGATCAGATTAACATTAATATAACTAAAAATTAATTTTATAATTTTTTTTAAAAATATGATTAGTAATGTAGTATATTTGTAAAATTATATAAATTTATTATTGTTATATATAACCTAATCAGATCGGATCACTATAGATCCAAATCAGATCCAGTTATAATCAGATTCAAGATCTCAGATCCAGTGTTCGATCCCGTAGATCTAAAATAGGACTAGGATCCCATCTAATCAAATTAGATTCAAATCGAATCCAGACCAAGATTGTATGAGTATCCACTGAGTAGTTGGTAATTATGGATAGATTTATTGTGGTAGACTCTACACATGTGCATCACAAATTAATTTCATCATCTTTGAGTGCTTTTAGGCGAGTATAGTGGGGATTAAATTACTATTGCCAGTGTGGTAGATAATTGAAATTAATGTTAGTAGTAATTTGTTTACCGCGTGCATACAATAGGAACTCAAACAGTAATTAGGGGTCAACAGACTGCACTCAGCTACAACTTCTGGTGGCTGTGCTTCTGGGTTAACAATATAAAGTTATGCCCAAAAATTTGATTAGCCTATAACTTGCTCTCTCAAACTTCAAATCAGACGAGTTTTCTATAGTGCTCCGGGTTCAATCAAAGTTTTGGTATGACACTAAAGGTAAAATTTAAATTTTAAGTCTACAAATTATTTCATAGTATGGAAAAAACTCTAGATAATGATCTTCAGATTAAGATGCATCTTATAAGGGGTCGATCTAGGCACATCAATATAGAATTGTCATAAAGCGCACAATCAATGATGCAGACAGACCCGCTTGAAGATCAACTTGGTAGAATAATTCTCCTGCTTTAATAGGGTCCAAATAATAAATTTGAGACGAATCTAAATTTATTTGCCTGTCTGGATCTTTTTTCAATTGTTAACCTTTCATAGCCTTGAATTAATCATGGTAAAAGCATTCATTTTCTTCTTAAACCACTCAGTGGACATGGGGGGTAGTGTTAGCCTTTAGGTTTTTACCTAAGGTAATATCAATGATTTTGATGATAACACAATAATGTAATGACATTTGTGTTACTAATGTCTCCTTGAGTTTATATGGAAATTTAGATTAACAAGAGATTTAGCAAACCATCCAAGGCTTAAAGCATAGAAAAGATCAACAAGTCATCTAATCAAATTGAAAATCCAAAGGCAAAATAGCTAAACTCATGAAGGAAACGATAAACATAAATGAAATAAGTTCATTTTGTTTCATTTTAAACAATTCATATTTATGAACTAACATGCTAATTTTTTGTTCTTTAACTTGGTTAATCCCTTCATAAGTAATTTGGAATTTATCCCAAATTTCCTTAGCGGATTCATAAGCCGAAATTCTATTGAATTTTTGTGCACTCAATGCGCAATATAGATTACTAATTACCTTGACATAGATTTGAACAAGTTTAATGTCGGCTTAAGTCCATTCATCCTCACTTTTGGGTATTTGAATAACATCAATATTTTTGGTGGGGATGTTGGGACCATTAACTATTACTTTCCAATAATCATATTCTAAAGCTTGAATGAAATACATCATTCTAACTTTCCAATAATTATAATTTTCTCCATTGAACAATGGAGGTCTAGTTGTGGATTGGCCTTCTTCTCCTAGGGTAGATGCATATACATTATCTACTTTTGTCAAATTAAAATATTTTCTCTAAGATGGTTAAATCTATAAAAAAAAAACAGAGACCAAGATTCTGATACCACTTGTTGCCCAAAGATTCGACCCTAGAGGGAGGGTGAATTAAGTTTATGACAATTTAAAATTTATCATAATCCCTTAAACGGAATTTCAATTTTACTAATTAAAAGAGAATAAAAATTATGCAATTCTACACAAGCTATCAAGACAATAAATTAAAGAGTAGAGAAAGAGAATGCAAACACAAGATATTATTCACGAGGTTTGGCAATTCCGCCTACGTCCCCACCTCAACTTATACTCACTAGAGGATTCACCACGATTTACTCAATCGCACAAACTTCTTATGGGTGAAGCCCAAACCTTTACAACTTTCTTCTGGGTGAAAGTAAAGTCTATCAATCTTCTTATAGGCGAAGATCAAGCCTAAACAATGCAAGAGAACAATCCTCTCTTCACTTTACAAAGCATCCTGCTTCTTGGACAAGAGTCACTTGGACCTCTTGATTTCGAATACACTTATTGAGAATTATTTACAATTTGAAAATGCTTACACGAGTTGATAGAAGACTTTAACACTTTCTAAAAAAACTCTTAAAGATTGGAGTTGAATAGCTCTGTAAAACAGATTTGGGGATTATAGGGTATACTCAATAGATTTAGAAATCTAAGCTTGTGAGTGATTTATTGAATGATTAGAGTGGCAGATCATCTTATTCTAGTTCATAAATCATTCCATTTTCTATCTCTTGCCAAGATATAACCATTAGAGAGGCATTGGGAAAGATATGACCGTTGAAAAATAGCCGTTACATGCTATTTTTGAATCCCGCATGAATTTGTGAGTACAATTGATTTGTCGCCTAGTTCAGCTATTCATCATCGAGTTTAGCTGTTTGTCATCGAGTTCAAGATGGCTCAATGTATTCCTCGACAAGGCTTATTGCCTGATCAAAATAGTAGTTCAGAGGCTACAGTCGTCGACGAGTATAAACTACCCCAATGAATTTGTAGATGAGTTCTATGTAAATTCATAGAAATCTCATCTTTTGAAGACCTTAATTAATGATGGGAATGGTTTTCTAGGTCTTTTGTCTTACCTTTAATGTGATTTTAATCATCTTTTATGATGTCCTAGAGCCTTAGAAAGTTATTCAATCTTGAAGAGTTTTTATAAAAGTCTTAAACACTCTTAAAATAAAAACTAAGACTCTAAATCTTCTTGAGAGTTGTCCATTCTTCTTCAACTTGATCTTGAGTCATCTTTTTGGATTTCATCTTCAAGTTTTTTAAAGATTGCATCTTTATCTTCATGACTTCTTGGAGGATCATTTCCTTCATGAGTTTAGCTTTTTTGCCTTTGGATCTTCAACTTGATTAGATGACTTGTTGATCTTTTCTATGCTTTAAGCCTTGGATGCTTTAAGCCTTGGATGATCTTATACTTTAATTAGTAAAATTGAAATTTCGTTTAAGGGATTAGGATAAATTTTAAATTTCCACAGAACCTATTCACACACCCCCCCCCCCATCTAGGGTTGAATCCTTGGGCAACAGGTTTGGCTGATCCTTACCTATTTATGACTAAAATGAAATTGGGGGACATAAAACCTTACCCCTTACCCCTACACATGACTTAAAAAATATAAGTGATAGTATGTAAACTACCTAAACCAACTTTATCTAGAAAAATAAGAGATCTGAGGTTGGGAGGAACACTATCAGTCGAATCAAGGATCCTAAACTTTATCTATAAGCATTCATCAATGCAAAGGGTTCTCCATAATCACCAATTTGTTCCTCTCAAACTCCAAATGTAGCGCTCCGGAACTTTTCGTACTTAATGAACAGTGTTCTTATAACCAATTGGTCTTTCACGTAGTCCAATTTATAAATAAAGAAGAATTGGAAGATTCTAAAATGTCAAAAATGTTCCTTTTCAAATGACGAGTCCAACGTAAGTTGAATCGTCAAAATTTGACAAACGAGTCAAAAGTTATGGCCAAAATACCGAAATAGGAAAAATGAGAGAGAACAGCAAAATCGGCAACAACACAAGGAACCGGTCGACCGATTTTGCTACCGGTCGACCGAACAGCCGCCGGTCGACCGATACCCATTACCGGTTGACCGAAGGTCACAACCGGTCGACCGGTCATGCTGAAAATAGCCCAGTTCGGCCTTTTAAGCCAAACCATTAAGGGTAAAATGGTCTTTGACCACCCCATTTTCTATAAAAACTCAAATTCGTGGGTTGGGTCCTCATAAACCCTTAACCTTAGGTTTTGAGAGAATGAGAGAGAGGAAGGAGGAAGGGTTAGGGTTTTGCTCAAGTGGGCTTTGGATTGCAGGGATTGGAGTTCAATACTAGCTTGGATTCCATTTCAAGCAAGGATCTTCCTCCCTCAAACTTGGAGATTCTACCTAAGGGTTTTCTTTAAGATCAAGAGATAATCTTCAAGGTTAGTACACCCTCCTAGTTAAGCTTAGTAATAACCTAGGTTTTTTCTTTAAGCATGTTTGTGTGTTGATCTTATATATTCCCTCTTCTTAATATGCATAAAATGTCCTAAAGGAACAAGATGAATTAAATGGTTGTGGATGTATGAGATGTGGATGGTAGAGGCGCTTGGATGTCATGTAGATTTGAATGATTGTTGTGTGATGGAAATGGTGGAAGGGCAATGTACTCATAATGAATACACTCCATGTGCTTGATGAAATGTGTGTATGGAGTTAGACCCAAGACTATGAAATATGAATTAGAGACTTTTCCCCAATAATTTGATAACCATGCTAATATGATTTACATATTCTTTAACTCTCATATGCTTATAGGGATCTTGAAATGCTACTTGATACTTAATTTCATGCTACCATGATGTCATCTTTTGTTATGTACGAGCACGCATGCGTATAGAGGAAATGTCAAGGAGGTTGGTAGCCCCGGTTAAGGGTGCTAGCCTCTTGCTCATAAGAAAATGAATTGTCAAGGAGGTTGGTAGCCTCGGTTAATGGTGCTAGCCTCTTGCTAATAAAAAAATGAATTGTCAAGGAGGTTGGTAGCCCCAATTAAGGGTGCTAGCCTCTTGCTCATAAGAAAGTGAATTGTCAAGGAGGTTGGTAGCCCAGGTTAGTGCTGGTGCTAACCTCTGGCTCATAAGAGAAAGCTCAAAAGTATTGGAAATATCAAGGGAGTTGGTAGCCAAGGGTTGTACGGGTGCTAATCCCTGGCTCATAAGAAATGACTCAAAAGTACTGTACTGTCAAGGAGGTTGGTAGCCCAAGGTGGTGCGAGTGCTAACCTCTGGCTCATAAGAATTGTTGAAAGGAAAACTCATAAGGACTCATATGACTCACAGACATGTTTTGGTTTTCATAAGAATTACGATTTGATAAATGCTTATGTATGATATTGTTTTAAGTGATTATGAACTGTATTCTTTCCATCACTTGCATATGATGTTTTGTTCGTTATTACTATTGTTAGCTATGAGCTTGTACTCACTGAGTATTTCATGCTCAGCCGTACTTTTTAAGTTTGTAGGACACAGGTCTCTTTTGACATTTGTACCCCGGGTCCTTGGGTTGAGGAAAATTACGGCGAGGAAGAACCATATGAGGATTCAGTAGTTGAGCCTCAGGCTGAGGTGAGGGACTTAAACCATTGGCCTCATGGGGTTGACTATTGAGCGAGATAGAGTTGCATTATGTCTTTTGTATTTTGATAGGTGGGCATGTCCACCTTTACTGATATATTTTGTATAAAACTTAGAATGCAGTTAAGGTTATAGAAGAAAAGAAAAAGTTGGTTGACGTTCTGCATTGTTTCGCTTCCGCACTCTGTATCATGTTATTATTATAGCACGTGTTACCTTGTTCATTACAGGATGGTTTGCCAGGTTAAGTACAATCACACCTAAAGTATCCCTTAACTCCTAGGGGGTATTTTGGGGCACGACACCAAACATGATTCACATCTGCTAAAAATAAAAGAACACACAGAGTAGAAGAATAGAGAAGATGATAAAATTTAATGATCTAAAAGAAATGGAAAAAGCTTTAGGCACTTACATTGTGCTCCTTCATTGATCAGCTTGAATTCCCAAGAGAGAAAGTAGATAGATAGTTTTCCATTGAAAATCTTCAAAATAGTAAAATTAATCCTCCCGAAATCCTTTAGGTATAAAGTGTTGAAGTCGTTATATCATAACAGATGTGATGAGATTTTTATAAGGGTGAAAAAAACATGATATTATAGGATACAAAATCAATTTCAGAAATAAAATATTTTAAGAATTGCAGCTACCAGGAATATCATTACTGATGCTACTGTTCAAACATAAAATAGCATGTCTATAGTTTCATTACCATCGGATTTGATTTAAACTAAAAATGACACCAACTCTTTTGAATCTGTTTCTAAAATTGATCAAATTGACAGTTTCCTTCTTTTGGTTCGGCAAACTTTGATATTTTTTGCTCATTCATCAAAAGCATGGTTCAGTAATTGGAATTTAGCAACCATGGATTTTGACTAAAAACTCTAATTTTTACATTTACTATTTTATGTCATGGAGCCCCCTTATTGGTCAAAAACTATTTTTTTTTTTGTAAATGCTATTTTAAATTTGAAAAAAAATATTAATTTTAATTATGCATAATTTTTTTTTTATGAAAATAGAATAAATAAATTTGTTTTAAAAAGAGCTAGTCGGCGGCACTTGCAATGCATGTGAGAGAGGGGAAGGGGAGAGAGACCCTAGTGAGGTTTTTTTGGGAAATAATTAAGGAATATTTTGGGTATAGGAACTTGAGGGACATTTTGGACAAAACAAATTGTCAAAGACACATTGATTATAAAGATATACGTAGGGACATTTTGAGAACCAAAAAGCTTTAGGGGGTATTTTGGGTATATAACTTTGAGAGACATCTTATAAATAAAGAAAATGAACTATCGGCAAACTTGAGGAGCATTTTGGGTTAAAAAAATTGTGAGGGACATTTTGGTTATGGAAGCATGATTTTGGGCATTTTAGAAACTAAATAATATTTCAGGACATTCTTACTATAGAATTGAGGGTATTTTGGATTTAGAAATATGACTTATGAGAATTTTTAGAAGAAAAAATCAATCAATGTTTTGTCTTTATATTTGAGTAAGGGCTGCATGTGTGTGGTGTGTGTGTGTGTTTGCTTGGGTGGTGTGAGTATTCCCTTGTCTTTGCCTTCAGTCATTGCCTTGTGGTATGATTGAGTTTACCAAAAAAAAAAAATATATATATATATATATATATATTTGAGTAAGGGCAATTTTGAAATTAGCCAAAAAATCAATCAATGTATTTTTATTAACATGATCATTCTCATTATTATATGAATAATGGGTAATTTTGAAATTAAGCACAAAATGGAATGAATTTGTTGTCTTATATATAATAAAGGGCAATGTTGGAATTAGAAAAATCAACGTTTCCAACTGACCATTCACATTATATTACTATAAAGACTTCAAATTATCTACAATTATAACCGGTCTCCTTGGAGTCTGCTTATGCCCTTAAGGTTGCTATGTGTCTCTTTTGACATCCCTTAATTGTGGTTAAAATTCACCTACTCCTAGGGTTCACCCAGCTAATCTTGATTTTTAGGAAAAAAATATATTAATTTTATTTTAACTTGGAATAAAATTCTTTATTGTAAAACCAAGGATAGGTCGGTGAACCCTAGGGGTGGGTGAATCTTAACCACAGTTAAGGAGTGTAAAAAGGGACGTGTGGTGTAACGACCCCAAAACCCCACAAGGCTAAAATAGGACTTTGGAATCGCCACATTACTTAAACCTGCTTAAAACCATGCATACAAGGCTACTACACGAGTCTTCAAAAATGAGAGTAATAAAATTTCCGATATATATAACCCAAACCAACTAAATAACACAAGTCTAAGGTCTATATATACAACTCACAATGAACCAACAAGTCTGATACACAACTAATAAGAAGTCTACTGAGCAACATCCTCTAAAAGTCAAATACAAAACTCTCTCAATGAAAAGAAATGTAAACTAAGAGGTGTAGCCGCCCAAGTCTCCGGCTCCCTCCTCAGAAGGCTCACCTTCACCTCCTTCCTCGAGGTAAGTCTCCTCAACCCACGGCTCCGCCGGGTACTCCTGCTCTATACCTGCCAAGACAAAAGTCCGGCTGAGTACAAAGGTACTCAGTGTATATAAAATCCAATCAACAATAATAATATACCTGCACTTAGTCAAAAACATATCCAATAGCATAATAACATAATCAGAGTGCGGAAGAACGTGTGCGCATATACATCATATCATCACCTTGACTCGTGTACTTGTGAGAATCTTAGACTTGGAAGACAATACACTTATGAGTTGCTTATGCTTATGAGACCACGTGCTTGTGAGTTGCTTATGCTTATGCTTATGCACTTATTCAGATCATACAGTAATGAGACATGCCGTTCTTGGCAGATACGGACCATGCCTTAGAAATCATATGGTTGACATGCCGTTCTTGGCGGATACGGACCATGTCATGCTTATGCTTATTCAGAATGTCATACATATGTCATGCTCATGCTTGTGGCCCACATGTGTGACTTGTGAGACTCTTATCTTAACATACACGTGCTTGTGTGCTTAAGTGTCGAAATTAACATTCGAGTTGGTAATTGCTTAGATTCCGATCTCCCACCATGGAAACTCCACTATATGTCCCATACCAAATAGTTAGAGAATTCCTGGTTTGAGAAATGTTCCTCTAAGTTCTTATCTTCCCGACTATCAATTCTCATACAATTAATTAGACATACTTAACAAACCATTCGCATATACATATCTTATCATAATCCATATCGCAATTCATAATCAATTTACAACCATTTCATAAGAGTATAATAGCATTTATCCTTTCAAGCATTTTCACAAACACCTTGTGTACGCATAATATGAATCCATTTCTCCTCTATATTTTCAAGCATTCCTCAAACCATAATTCATCCATACAATCAATTCACTATTCACATCCACATATTAATCCCATCCTCCATACATTTCCCATCCTCCATACATCCTATCCACATTTCCAATCCACATATCCATCCATAATTAGCTTGCTTCTTAGAAAATTAGGGAAAATGCATCAAACATCTATTTCTATCATTCCTAGCATCTTAACATTCACAAAACCTTAAAATAAAGTTGATTAAGATAGTATATCGACCTTAGAAATCCTTCCCTTGGATTCAAAACGCTCCCGAGACGATTTGGAGAAGCTTCCCAAACTTTTCTTGCAATCTCCTATCAATCTCCTCCTTCTCCAAGAAAACCCTCTCTCAAAACCCTAGGGTTTCTCCCCCTTTTTGCCAAATTAGGTTAGAACTAGGTGGAGTATTTTAATATTTCGAGTAGGACCCCCTATTTATAGCCCCAAGGTCTGAGAACAAAAAGATCAAAAAGCCCTTACTAAAAATCAGCAAAAACACGAAGGACCGAGCGATCGGTGGTTATGACCGAGCGATCGGTTGCCTACCGATCGATCGGTGTTTATAACCAGGCGATCGGTCAAAAACACACTCTCTGGAAAATTTCTCCATACAAAATTTTGGACCAGTCGATAGATACCGATCGATCGGTTTTGGACCGATCGATCGCTGGTTCTGACCGAGCGATCGGTTCCTGCAGGTTTTGACTCCCTTTACTGTTTTGGCCATAACTTTTGACTCGCTTGACGGATTTTGACGATTCAACTTGCGTTGGATTCGTCTTTCGAAAATGAACATTTCTGGTGTTTTAGAATTTCTAATTTCCACTTAATTTATAGACTAAAATACCCTTAATGCAATGCACTAAAACATGAAAAAGATTCGGGTCTCTACATGTGGCGACCTCTGTGGCATAACCGGATAGAATTTCAAGTCTACTTTAAATAGATGAGATCAAATCGCAGCCAATCACGATTGAATTTGGGAGATTTCAGTCGCACCTAGAGATCAACATGTGTCCCTTTTAACCCATATTAACCGTGATTAAATCCTATAACCCTTAGGGTTCAACAATCTAACATTGGGTTTTAGAATGATTTTTTTATAAAATTAATCCTAAGGTTAAAATTTCTTAATCCTAGATTAATTTTTAAAAAATATTTTTTCTAAAAAACGAAACCTTATAGGTTTGAGAATCTTAACAACGATTAATAAGGGTTAAAAGGGACGCATGTTGACCTGTAGGTGCGATTGAACTCTCCCTTGCGATTGGCTGTGTTTCAATCTCTAAATAGACATATAGATAGAAAATAGATAGATGAGTAAGGGGTAGTTTGGGAACCAAGTAAAACATTCAATCAAACATTTTGTCTTATATATATACTAGTGGACGACACTTGAGATGCACGCGAGAGAGATCGAATGGACAGAGAGACTGGGAAGGGGGACCCTATTGAAGGTATTTTGGAAAAAAATAAAAAATATTTTGGGTATAAAAACTTGAGGGATATTTTGGATAAAAAAACTCTAAGGGACAAGTTGGTTATAGAAATACGATGTGGAGACATTTTGAGAATCAAAAACTTTTAGGGGCATTTTGGGTATTGCAAAGAAAGGGATGGGCAGGGCCTTAGCGAGACATTCTTCTTTCGAAGTGTTTTGCCAAGAGAGCAAGGATTCCGGTTATGCCAGTCTCGATGTGTCTCTTTTAACACTCCTTAACTGTGGTTAAAATTCACCCACTTATCCTTTATTTTTAGAAAAAAAATATGAAAAAAAATTAACCCTAGGAGTTATTAATTTTTAATCAAGGCCTAAAAAAAATTAGTATTTTTTTCTAAACACCAAGGATAAGTGGGTGGACCCTAAGGGTGGATGAATCTTAACCACAGTTGGAGTCCGATTACACCCTTGTGGTTGCCTTTTTTTTTCCTAAAATACATGGATAAGTGGGTGAACCCTAGGGGTGGGTGAATCTTAACCACAATTAAGGAGTTTTCAAAGAGATATGAGGTGACCTCAATGGCATAACTGAACTCCAAGGAGTCTGGTTATAACCGTAAAGAATAAGAGGTTGTATAGGAATTAAGCAAAACATTGAATCAAGTATTTGTCTTATATAATGATTATGATAAGGGTAGTTTGGGAATTATAAAAAATCAACTACGTTTTGAAGGGGGAATTCTCATTATATCTAAGATAAGATAAGATGATGATAAGGGCAGTTTTGAAATTTTGAAAAAAATCAAACCATTCTCATTATATTATTAATAGGTAGGGATATTTTGATAATTACTAACTCTAAGGGAATTTTATAATTTTTGCAAAAGTCAAGGGCATTTTAGGTACAAGGTACATACCTCTTAATGAACTCGATCGGTTTTTCATCAATTATTTTGGGTAGGGGAATGATGATCGAGTGACTTACCATTATGCATTTGTCTATGGAGAGACCATATATGCTCAAGCCTTTTTGGAAAGCACATGGATGATCTAATTAACTATGCTTAATCTTCCATCAAAGGATCAGTCTATAAATCAAGCTTATCTTCCATTTGCAATGGAGGATAGATATCCAATCCTTGAGGATATCTCCTCGCTCTTAAGCGAAATCTCTTAGTAACAATCATAGTAACAAAATTCTTTCAATTTTAAACAAAAATCACGAATTTTAGGTGTACGGAACTATTCACAAATTCTAGGTTTCCCAAATTATTTGCGTATTTTTCGAATTATTTCCAAATTTCACAAATTAATCGCGAATTATTCACGAATTTTGTAATAGTTCATTTAGTTCGATAAAATATATTACTTATTTTGTATATTATCTAATCAAATTGTTGGATATCTTTATACAATTATTTATTTTTTAAAAAATAATTCATGAATTTTTCCCAAACCACGACTTTGTCACTATGGTAGCAGTCAGGGTCGTGTTCAATCATCGTCAAACGAATTCTGTATCCCTTAACCAGACTCAAAACGCAATTCGTCAGTTTAGAAGTGAAGTGCTAGGAGAACCTGTGCCTTTTACTCCGGTGCAGGACATAAACCTTCCTTTTAATCGGGGCATAACTAGGGTGGAATGAGGCCCTTAGCCTTTGTTTTTTTTTCTCTAGTTTCAGTTTGTTTATGAAATTACCAAAAAAAAAATATCCTTCTCATAGTGATATTCCAATTACATATAACAAACATCTAACCATCTAGCTACTAAATTAATCAGAGATTCCATAACCTGAATAGCAATTTCAATTTCACAAAGAGGAACTCACACATCAAACATTCAATTTCAAGAAAGGAAACAATTAGGAGCACACTAATTTAGCTACAAATTCATCGATGTTCTTTTGTGAACTTCCACCTTCATCAACTGCCTCTTTAGCAAAGTTTCTCCACTCTCGGGAGTTCTTCATAATTCCTTGCCCTTTCTCTCCCTCCATTACTTCCCTTATGCATCGTTCGACTTCTTGTCTTCTCACAATCCCCTTCTCATCCACACGAGCTCTGAGTCCAGTTTTCCAAACGTCCTTCACATACTTGGCATTGGTGGTTTGGTCTGTCCACTGTGGCATTCCCACCATTGGTACTCCCAAGCTCAATGCCTCTAAAACGGAGTTCCACCCACAGTGCGTAACGAAGCATCCTACTGCATGGTGAGCTAACACCTCCAACTGTGAGCACCAATGCACCACCAAACCCTTCTCAGACATCTCCTCTGCAAAATTCTTAGGGAGCTTCTCCTCCTCTGATGCCCTCACCACCCACAAGAAATAGCGACCACTCCCACTCAAACCCCGTGCTAGTTCTTCCATCTGCTCTACTCCCACCGACGCCATGCTCCCAAAGGACACATAAACAACAGATCCAGTAGGCCTAGAGCTTAACCAGTTCATGCAAGCACTCGGCTTAAAGAGATTGAGACCATAGCCTTTGTCATCTTCGACTCGCTTGTCTAAGTACATAGAAGTTGGTCCGACCGCCCTCATTGGCCAGAGTTTCGCCATCCAATCAATCACCTAATCAGAATTTTGAGACATGGTTAATTTGAGAAGTTGTATGTGTAGGATAATTTACATTAAATGTTACTGTATGTTATACTGAAAACATGGTCAATACAGAATGCCAACTACAATACCAGAACACAATATAAGATAGAACAAAAATACAGGGTAGTGCACTTTACTGTTTGAGGGGACTGAGGCTTGAATTGAATTCAATGTCCTTAAGACAATATTGCCCCGCACAGGTGGTCACGGCCTACGGCAAGATGTCTCCCAAGATACAACAGTCACGTCCTGGGTACTACCACTAGGAACCCAAGGACACAGCGAACCTTTGATGTTTAGTATTCTCTCTCGCAGGAAATTGCAAATGACTGAATGCAGAAGAAGATTAAAACCAGGGAGTAGAAGATCTGGGGAAATTCGTTATTCAGAAAATGCAACAGAATGCCTTAAATAATTGAAGGGGGGAGACAGACTGTCCAGAATGTCATGTCTGTTGGTGTTTCAGTTTAAATCCAACAGACATGACTGTTGGATTAAAACAGAATAAGTTGAATGGGCTCTGTCCCAGCAAAATTAAAAAAACACATATAGGGGCTTGGGCTAAAGGCCCACAAGAGCCAACCAACCAAACCAAGCCAAGCCAGCCAGCCGGCCGGCCGGACCGGACCGGACTCGGGCTCGGGCCGGGTCGGGGCGGGGCGGCGGCGGCGGCGCGCGCGTGAGAGGGTGGTTCTACCTTAGAGCATGGGCTCACTCCTTCGCAAAATTTGGGTGCCCCAAGGGCCCACCCTTAACTCCAAGGTAGTAGTATATAAACCACACTATGATTTCAATAGTTTTCCAATGTGGGACTATTCTTTTCTACCATTCTTCAACTTACAATACATGTTCAAGTGGCCTACTTTGAGATGAATTTCTCATTCACCACTTCATTGTTTTGGACAAGTAAATGTACCATGTTAATCTCCTCATGGAGGAGAACACGGATCCACTTGGATCCGCCTCAAAGTCCTTGTGGGTCCCACTTATATTTTGGGTTAAAGTTTATAAAAAACTGTTTTCCCAAAACACCCAGATTTTCCAAAACAGATTTTTTCCCAACAATCCCCCACATGAATGAAAATTCCTAGACAGAATACAGAATATATGCAGACACTAAAGAGAGAGTACAATTGAAAAGTTACTGCATCGGGAAAGGTAGCTTTTGGCCTTGAACCTTCCTTAGTGAAATTGTATCGGATTTACTGGCTATCCAGTGAACGTGATGTCTTGAACTGTTCAGCCGTAATGTAAACCAAGACAATAGAACTCACACAGTTTCTTTTCGAACACCTTTGGTTCTCATGGTTGTGTTCATTTTGGCCTTGAACAACTCTTGGTTTTTTCATAAGTGCTCTAAAGAATTTTGCCTGTTTAAAATTCTTATAGAAGCGGCCCCTCTTCACACTTATATAGGTGATCTCTTATCAAGAGTATCTCAACATACCCCACTTGGATTTCCAAGATATAAGAATCATTAAAAGCTGTGCTTACCCTAAATTCTTGCACTGTTTCATCATAGAAATGGGATGAAGAATTTATTCTTCACAGTAACATTACTGAGTTACACACAATTAGGTTGTCCCTTTGAACCTAGATCTTGGGATCTCCAGTCAGCTAGGTTGGGTTTCCATTATGTCGACTCTTTAGATATAGGCTTTAGTCCCATTCCCCTCGATGATTTATACACTTGCTCTAAAGTCAAACCTTTGGTTAACGGATCCGCTATGTTATTCTTTGACTTTACATAATCAATGGAAATAATTCCATTTGAGAGCAACTGTTTCACGGTATTGTGTCTTCGACGTATATGTCGAGACTTACCGTTATACATACTATTTTGTGCCCTTCCAATCGCAGATTGACTATCGCAATGTATGCAGATAGCTGGCACAGGTTTTGGCCAACTTGGAATATCTTCTAAAAAGTGACGAAGCCATTCTGCTTCTTCACCAGCTTTATCTAAAGCTATAAACTCAGATTCCATTGTGGATCTGGCTATACATGTCTGTTTAGAAGATTTCCAAGATACCGATGCACCTCCAAGTTTAAATACAAATCCACTAGTGGATTTTGAGTCTTTAGTATCAGATATCCAATTTGCATCACTATACCCTTCAAGTACAGCTGGATATCTTGTATAGTGCAATCCATAGTTTTGGGTATATCTCAAATATTTGAGAACCCTAACTATCGCCTTCCAGTGGTCTGCCCCTGGATTACTTGTATATCTACTCAGTTTGCTAACTGAGTAAGCTATATCAGGTCTTGTGCAGTTCATGAGATACATTAAACTACCAATAATTCGAGAATACTCTAACTGGGAAATTCCCTGTCCAGTATTCTTACTTAGATGTAAATTTACATCTACAGGTGTTTTTGCAAGACTTTTATCTTCTTTGATAAATCTTTCAAGGATCTTCTCAATGTAATGAGATTGAGATAAGATGAGTCCTTCAGATGTTCTAGTAATTTTAATTCCTAGAATTATATCTGCAACACCTAGATCTTTCATGTCAAATCTTTTATTTAACATCATTTTGGTAGATTGAATGATTTCATTACTGCTACCCATGATTAACATATCATCCACATAGAGACATACAATGACATATGCTATTTTAGTGTTTTTCACATAAACACATTTATCGCACTCATTTATCCTGAAACCATTTGACATCATAACATTGTCAAATTTCTCATGCCATTGTTTAGGAGCTTGTTTTAACCCATAAAGGGATTTAACAAGTTTACATACTTTCTTTTCTTGGTTATTTACCATGAAACCTTCAGGTTGTTCCATATAGAGCTCTTCATTCAAATCACCATTTAAGAAAGCAGTTTTCACATCCATTTGATGTATCTCTAAGTTGTTAATAGTAGCAATAGCTATTAACATACGGATGGATGTTATCCTTGTAACTGGTGAATAAGTATCGAAATAATCGATACCTTCCTTTTGCTTGTAGCCCTTTACTACGAGTCTTGCTTTATATTTGTCAATCGTTCCATCAGTTTTCATCTTCTTTTTGAATATCCATTTACATCCTAATGGTTTATTCCCTGGAGGAAGATCCACCAGTTCCCAAGTATGATTTTGCATGATGGATTCGATTTCATTATTTATAGCCTCTTTCCAAGATGGTGCTTCTGGAGAAGACATGGCTTCTTTAAAGCTTTGAGGCTCATTTTCCAACAAATAAGTTAGAAAATCAGGACCGAAAGATGTAGTAACTTTTGCTCTTTTACTACGCCTTGGTTCATCTTCATTTTCTTTTTCTATAGACTCCTGGTCTATATTTTCTCGATGATCACTATTAATAGTGTCATGTATCCTTTTGATAGAATTATGTTCTTGTACAACCTTGCACGGAAATGTAGTTTCAAAGAAAGATGCATTCCTTGATTCCATGATCGTATTGACATGTATGTCAGGAATATCTGACTTGTGTACAAGAAACCGATATGCACTGCTATTGTGAGCATATCCAATGAAGATGCAATCCACTGTCTTTGGTCTTATCTTAACCTTCTTAGGAGCAGGAACTGCTACCTTTGCTAGACACCCCCACACTTTTAAGTATTTGTAGGAAGGCCTTCGACCATTCCACAACTCATAGGGAGTCTTGTCTATCTTTTTGTGGGGAAGTTTGTTAAGAATATAATTAGCAGATAAGACTGCTTCCCCCACAAGTTCTGAGGCAAACCTGAACTGATCAATAAAGCATTTACCATTTCCTTTAGAGTTCGGTTTTTGCGTTCAGCAATACCGTTTTGTTCAAGTGAGTAAGGAGCGGTTGTTTGATGAATTATGCCATGTTCTTTACAGAACTCATCAAATGGTGACACATATTCACCTCCTCTATCGCTTCTTAACTTCTTTATCTTTTGGTTAAGTTGATTTTCAACTTCACTTTTATAAATTTTGAACATGTCCAAAGCCTCATCTTTGCTACTTAGCAAATAGATATGACAATATCTTGTGCAATCATCAATGAAGGTGATAAAATATTTTTTCCCACCTCTTGTTTGCACAAATTTTAAATCACAGATATCACTGTGAATCAGCCCTAAAGGTTCAGTACTTCTTTCAATTGAGTGAAAAGAAGTTCTGGATAGTTTGGATTCTACACAGATATCGCATTTATTATTTGAATCAAATTTAATTTTAGGAATTAATTCAGAATTAGCAAGTCTTCGAATTGAATTAGAATTAACATGTCCTAATCTAGCATGCCATAAATCAAATGACTCAAGCATATAAACAGAAGAACTAGCTTTATTATAGTTATTGCCCGAAGGCATCACAGTCATTACATTCATTTTAAATAGACCATCACAGAGATAACCTCTGCCAACATACATTCCATTTTTAGTCAGAACAAATTTGTCTGACTCAAAGACCAACTTGAAACCATTCTTGCTTAGAAGTGCTCCGGAAACAAGATTCTTTCTGATGTCTGGTACATGCAAGACATCATTCAATGTAAGCTCTTTTCCTGAAGTCATCTTCAGAACCACCTTTCCGGATCCTTGAACTGCTGAAGTAGAGGAGTTTCCCATGTAGAGCTTTTCTATTGCAGTAACTCTATGATAGTTACTGAATGCACTCCTATCTGAACAGATATGTCGAGTGGCTCCAGTATCTACCCACCATTGCTTGGGATTCATCACCATATTCACTTCAGATACAACGGCAGACAGATGCATGTCATTAACATCATCAGTGATGTTCTCAACTTCAGTAACATGAGCTTGTGTGGACCCCTTCTTCGATTTCCCTTGGAAGTTCCTGTTCCTGCAGTTCTTAGCCACATGCCCTGGCCTGTTACATATGTAGCAAAGACCCTTGAACTTTTTCTGTTCCTTGCCTTTGGATTTCTGACTTGGACCAGCCTCAGAACGGTTCCTCTTCTTAGACTTGTGTTCCACCACATTTGCTTTTATTTCAAGAACTTGTTTTCCAGCTTTCTTTTCAGAGACTCTATTGTCTTCCTCAATTCTGAGTCGGACAATTAAGTCATCTACCCCCATTTCCTTTCTTTTGTGCTTGAGGTAATTTTTGAAGTCCTTCCATGATGGAGGCAACTTCTCAATTATAGCAGCAACTTGGAATGATTCACTTATGATCATTCCTTCAGCATGGATCTCATGGAGGATCAATTGGAGATCTTGAGTTTGGCTTATAACTGTTCTTGAATCAACCATTTTGAAGTCAAGAAATCTTCCAACCACAAATTTTTTCAGCCCAGCATCCTCAGTCTTATATTTCTTGTCCAAGGACTCCCATAACTCCTTAGCGGTCTTAATTGGACTATATACATTATATAATGCATTGTCCAGACCATTCAAAATATAGTTCTTGCACAAGAAATCAGCATGTTTCCATGCTTCAATAGCAGCAACTGCCATCCGGTCTGATTCACCCTCTTTCAGGGTAGGGGCATCCTCTTGCAAGAATTTTGCCAGACTTAAAGTAGTCAGGTAGAACAGCATTTTCTGTTGCCATCTCTTGAAATCTGTCCCATTAAATTTCTCAGGTTTTTCACCATGAGCAATGGGACCTGCAGTGGGGATAGCTGGCACTTGTGCCACTACTGGTGTAGGAACAATATTCTTTTCAGTAGTCATATGTATGTTTGGATGATGATGACTGAAAACAGTAATAAAATGAATTTCAGAATTTAACTAAACAGAATTCTAAATTGGAGATTTCTAAATTCTGAATTTAAAAGGAGTAGATTTTAGAATTTGAAAGTCAGAATTATGGAATGCAGAATTTGAACTACAGTTTTCAGAAATTAAATATAAGATTTCAGAATGTTGAAGTTCTAATTTCAGAATTGAAAATGCAGATTTCTGAGTTTTGAATTACAGATTGAATAATTGCAATAATTCAGATTTTAAATTTCAGGAATTAAAGATCGGAATTATTGGACTACAGAATTTAAATACTGTATTGCAGATTTTTACATGTGCAGAATTCTGTACATATTCTAAAGGGTGCAGAATATTACTATTGCAATATGCAGTATTTAATGATCAGAATGTAGTTTCAGTTTATGAAATTGTAGAATTTAAAGTGTGCAGAAACACAGAGTTTGCAATTCCAGAGTTATAGTTCAAATTTCAGAATTATGGAAATTCAGATTTCTAAATTGCAGAAATTGAAAACCAGAATTTCAGTATGTAGAGTGTGCAATTGCAGAATTTATAATTGTAATTGCAGTATGTATAATTGAAATTGCAGAATTTCAGATTTAAAATTACAGTGTTTCAAATCTTAGATTCACACCTTGTAGAAATTCCAGCAATTCAGATTTTAAATTAGCATGTAAAATGCAGAACTGTAAATGAATTCAGGATTCTATATTTTGCAGAATTACAATATAACATGCAACAGAAACGCAATATTGTCTTAAGATTGTAGGATAATTTACATTAAATGTTACTGTATGTTATACTGAAAACATGGTCAATACAGAATGCCAACTACAATACCAGAACACAATATAAGATAGAACAAAAATACAGGGTAGTGCACTTTACTGTTTGAGGGGACTGAGGCTTGAATTGAATTCAATGTCCTTAAGACAATATTGCCCCGCACAGGTGGTCACGGCCTACGGCAAGATGTCTCCCAAGATACAACAGTCACGTCCTGGGTACTACCACTAGGAACCCAAGGACACAGCGAACCTTTGATGTTTAGTATTCTCTCTCGCAGGAAATTGCAAATGACTGAATGCAGAAGAAGATTAAAACCAGGGAGTAGAAGATCTGGGGAAATTCGTTATTCAGAAAATGCAACAGAATGCCTTAAATAATTGAAGGGGGGAGACAGACTGTACAGAATGTCATGTCTGCGGGTCGGGGCGGGGCGGCGGCGGCGGCGCGCGCGTGAGAGGGTGGTTCTACCTTAGAGCATGGGCTCACTCCTTCGCAAAATTTGGGTGCCCCAAGGGCCCACCCTTAACTCCAAGGTAGTAGTATATAAACCACACTATGATTTCAATAGTTTTCCAATGTGGGACTATTCTTTTCTACCATTCTTCAACTTACAATACATGTTCAAGTGGCCTACTTTGAGATGAATTTCTCATTCACCACTTCATTGTTTTGGACAAGTAAATGTACCATGTTAATCTCCTCATGGAGGAGAACACGGATCCACTTGGATCCGCCTCAAAGTCCTTGTGGGTCCCACTTATATTTTGGGTTAAAGTTTATAAAAAACTGTTTTCTCAAAACACCCAGATTTTCCAAAACAGATTTTTTCCCAACAGTATGGATTTAAATCAAATGTAGAACAAAATTCAAAGAGTTAACTGCCATTTCGTTACCCTAAACTAAAAATATCTAAGGTTTTTGGCATCGTTTGAAAAGTTTGGTCAAAAAATTTATGTATTCCACTACTACCCTTAAAAATGTTTGTCCTTTATATGCATATGTAAATATGTCAAAAACATGCCCCTTTAAGAGATAAAAAAAAAAAATTGTAAAGGCCTGCCTTATTTGATTAATATGTCAAAAGCACACTTTTAGACATAAAAACAAATATTTGATAAATATGTTAAAAAGCATGTCTTGCCGGGTAATAAAAATGTAAAATATGCCCTTTTGGGTGATACACCAAAATTTAAATAACAGGAGTACTAGTCTGTCTCTCAACATTGAAGCAATCACTTCTCCAGACTAAAAAGATTGTGTACTTTAACGTTGAAATTGGACAAGTGGTTAGCCTATGTTGAGAGTAGGAAACTTCCTAGAGAGGGCTAATACTCCTCTTAGCCAATTAAAGGAAGAGTATTGCATCTGCTCAATCTTAAAAATATTGGTGGCTACCCCCTTGAACCCAGAGGCCAGAGCCCATTGAAAATCCTGCATCCGCCCTGGTAATGTAATATCTAGAAATGCTGTATTACCCACCTTATCCTCCAGCTTATAGAAAGTGTTAACGAGGACCCAATCTGCTTCGTGGATGTTGGAGAATTGATTCGAAAGAAGGTGGAAGTAAGTCGGGTATGATCCATATGCAGAAATGAAAGACGGCATGTCCGCTAGTTCAAGCAGTGGAAGTCCAGGAAGGGAAACAGGCGACTCGGAAATGGGAACCTTAAGTAGTCCTCGCTGCACATGATAGTATATGTTATTATTAGCACACGACTGAGTGAGGAACGCAGCTCCAACTAAGCCAAACTTCTTGGCTACATCCAAAGCCCAGGGCAAGAATGCATCGTAAACGAGACAATCGAAAGGGTAGCCAGAGCTGTCTTGTTTCTTGATGAGCTCGGCTAAGGTTTGTGAACCCGTGACTTCCAATCGTGTATGATAGTCCTCACCATCTGCCTGCGTGAAGACACCATCGTCGAAGCCGTCGGAAAATTTAACGACTTCGATTGAGCCAGATTTGGCCTGCATGGACTTGGAGAGGAAGTGGGTGATGGCTAGTGAGGCTTTGATACCTTTGGGGGCTAAGCGCTTAGCGAATTGGAGCATTGGGTTTATGTGGCCTTGGGACGGATAGGGGAGCACCAGAACATTAGCTCTGTAGACTCCTTTTTCCTTCTCCATTTCTATATACATGCACACTGCCTGCTTGAGTTTTCTCTCTTCTCCACGTCTTTGAGAAAAGCTATGTATATATATATATATATACATATAATACCTAGTAGTATATTGGGTGTATTGGGTCTCCACGAAAACAAAAATAAAAAAACCTATGATGCGGGTCTCCATTTCCTAACTTGCGGCAAAAAGAAAATGAAATTCTCCGCTGTCAATGGGACTTGCGGGAGTCTGGTTATGATCATGAGTCGCGACGTGCCCCTTTGGACATCCCTTAAATGTGGCTAACATTCACTGATCCCTAAGGTTCACCCATGCACCTATTCTTAGATTTTAGAAAAAAAATATATTTAATTTTTGTGTTAACTGTGGTTAAAAAAAATATTATAATACTTTCAATATTTTTTGGATATATTATGTTTATTTTTATTTTTTTTGTGATGAGGTATCTAAGCCTCTTAGAGCCAAATAATCCCCAGACACATGCAAACCCTTTCATGCATCCACATGCACGGGACAAGGATAAATTCTTGAGGGTGGCCAACAAGAGGAATGCTCGAACTTGTAGCCTCCGCTTCCTCCTGAGGCTTGTTCCTGTTCCTATTGATTTTATACGTGTAATTATTAGATAAGTAATACAAAGTCGGTGGCCTAAATGAATAAAAAAACAAGGAGATCAATCTGGGTCTAAATTGGACGAAAATCATGGCAGAAAAGTCTAATGGCAATCGTGTGATGCTGAGCAATGCACCTTGCACCATAACCTCGTACATGCATAGCCTGGAATATGATGGAGTTGTATTGTCATACTATCTGAAGTCATTGAATGCGTAAGCACACGGAAACTGAAGACACGTACACGGATAGAATCACGCCTTAAGGTGCTCCTCTCCTGTCGTGACCTGAACTAGAATTCACTACCGGCGCAGAAGAGACGTCTGGACTCTGAAGTGGGGTCAAGCGTTGAACATAACACTCTGTCGACGCGTGTGGGTTATCCACAGGTCGTAGATTTTATGGATTCGCCGCCTGACTCGCGTGGCTCAAACAGTCTCTCTCTCCTATGTCGCTTTCACCCCACCTGCATCCTCAGCCTTCCGTTTCTGTTTCTGTTTGCCCACCGAAAACAACAACCGACCTTCTCAAATCACACCTCCTCTGTCACCCAATAACGAATTAAAAAAAAAAAGCACATGGCGGAGAAAGAGTGGAGGTCATTTTTTATCATAAAAATTAATATCACGTGTGAGAATATTACGACTAAAATAATGCAAACCCCCATTTATAGGTTATGGCAAGTAATAATATCTCCATGAATCTGAGATTGATCCATGAGAATAATTGACACTAATGTAAAAATCTCCATTATTAAATAGAAAATAAAAAATAAATTCTTCGTTTGTCTTTCCACCCAAAGATAGAGCAAGAATATGAATTATCATTTACAACACTAAAATAAATTAGAGAAAGATTATGTAGAACCCAGACATGCACTATGGTGTGAATAGTGTAGATCCCCGAAACTCAATTGATGAATAGTGTTTGTGAATAGTGATTTTTGATCAAAAAAAGTTTTCTATGTGTTATGATTTATGAATTATGAATAAAAAGAGTTAGAACCAAAAATATATATGTATATGGGTGTTAAGCCAAGGAAAAATAGTGGAAGCACTCTTTGTAAGTTAATGGAAGAGTGGATTCATTCTAAGTGTGAAAAATGAAAAAAAAAAAAAAAAGGAGAAATTGCCAAGATCTACAAAGGCCAGTCAATCGCCCTTCAAGGCCGGTCGACCAACTGTCTCAAAAGGTCCCAAAATTGACTTACAGTGAGTTGGGATTCAGGGCCGGTCGTGTAGAACCTGAGATCTTGATGGTATGGCATGGTAAATAGTACTGTGAATAGTATCTAAGGCTTAAAGCCTATTATAATGTCTTGAATGATTATCAATGATAATGAGAACATTGTTTTGATCTATTTTGGGTGGATAATGTGTTATGACATTTATTAAAACCTTAAGAATATTTTCATAAGTTTATGGGTGTTTGGGACGATGGAGTGAGAGTATAAAATACTCTAAGGGGAATGTCTTAACATACCGCAACTTTAGAGAACTCTATTTTTGTCACTGCTGATCGGAATCAAATGATTCTTGAGTCATTAGAAAGATATCGAAACTCTCTTCGATGTTCATGTTTATCATTTTTCCAGATTTTTAGTAGAAGTTAGATTTACGAAGTCTGGTCTGCTGAAATTCTGGTCTGCTGTAAACCATCCCAGACTAGTCAGCTTTAGAACTCATTGAGATAATTAAGAACTCAGAATTATAATTTATCCATTAGACACAAAATTATTCCCCTTTGAATGACGAGTCCAACGCAAGTTGAATCGTCAAAATCCAATAAGTAAGTCAAAAGTTATGGTCGAAATACCGAAGTAGGAAAAACTCAATCCAGTCAGATCAACCAAACATCAACGTCTGCACTAGAGGGCCATGAAAACGTCGATGTTTGGGCATGAACAGAATGCTCAAAAATCCCAAACGTCGATGTTTGTAATCCAAATGTATCACCCCGGAACTTTTCATGGCAATGAATAGTGTTTTCATGACCAAATAGCCTTCCACATATTTGAATTTGATATTTTATGAGAAAATGGATGTTAGCGACCTATGGGCAGCATGATGAAGGGGGTTTAGTACCCTAAGGATGATGGAGAGCGAGTTGGAAACACCCCAAGGGGGTTTACAGGTGAAAATCAAGAAAAACTGGGAAGTGCGATCGATCACAGGTAAGGTGCGATCAATCGCATACAGTGGAAAAATGATAAAAAGGCTCGGGTCCATGTGCGATAGGTCTCCTCCAGGTGCGATAGATCGCATAGGGACTTGCAATCGATCGCAAGCGCACTTGAACCTGCATGTTTTTGTCTGATTTTTTTCTACATGCGATCGATCGCAAGTGTGTGCGATCGATCGCATGTAGAAAAAAATCAGACAAAAACATGCAGGTTCAAGTGCTACAGATCGCCCCCATGTGCGATCGATCGTACTGGGATCCGTGCTCGATCGCAGTTGGTGTGCGATTGATCGCACACGGGTGCTGATTCCGAATTTAAGGGTTTTAAACCCTTAGCTTAGAAGTGGAACTCATTTGGGGGTTTTCTTAGACCTAGGAGAGAGAAAGAGAAGAGAAAGGAGGAGGGAGATTTTGGGGAAATCTAAAGAGGGGTCTTGGATTTGAGATCAAAGGGAGCTCAAGGCTTGGAGCATTCTTCAAGCAAGCGCAAGGTGGTGTTAATTTCTTCAAGCAAGGGTTCCCCATCTTTCAAAGTGGTGTTTTTCCTCAAGCTTGGGACCTAAATCAAGGATTTTCTTCAAGTAGGAGTTGATTCTCTAAGGTTAGTACACCTTCCTAACTACCTTAGTAATAACCTAGGATTTCTTAAAAATAATTATGGATTTATCTTGTATACCCCCCTCTCTATGGAAATCCTTTAAGTTCCCTAAAAAAAGTATAAGACTAACCAATAATTTATGGATGTGTGGGAAGTGGATGATTGAGGCAATTGGATGCCATGTAGTGTGATGAAAAACGTGGAAGGGCAATGTACTTATAATGAACGCACCCCATGTGTTTGATGAAACGTATGAAGATAAAAACATGAATAAATGATTATGTAAATGTTGTGTAGAGACCCGAATCTTTTTCATGTTTTTATTGCAAGTATTAGGCGTATTATAGTCCTTGTGATGTTTTAATGTTTATGTATTTATATCTAATTAGTATAGTGTGATTAAGGCTTAATCAAACTTGTAATCGGAGGAATGTCATATCACATCCTGAACTTTAGGAAGCTCTAGTTTTGGCACCGTTTATTAGAATTGAGTGATTCTTAAACCATTAGAAAGGTATTGGAACCCTCTTTGAGGTTCATGTTTAATGTTTTTCCATATTTTTAGTCTAAGCTAAGTCAAAAGGCGGGTTTTCCAATGTTTTGTCTGATGGAATTACAGATCAGTCAACTTTGGGAACAATTTGGTCCATAAATAAAGGAGAATTTGGAAATTCTAACATCCCAGAAATGTTTCTTTTTGAAAGACGAATCCAACGCAAGTTGAATCGTCGAAATCCGACGAACGAGTCAAAAGTTATGACCAAAACAGTAAAATGGGTCAAAATCTGCAGAACACCGATCGCTAGGGATCGATCGATACAAAACCGATCGCTCGGTTAGAAGTAGCGATCGATCGGTCCAAAACCGATCGATTGGTATCTATTAACTGGTCCAAAATTTTGTATGGAAATTTTTTTCAGAGATGATGTTTTCAACCGATCGCTCGGTCATAACCACCGATCACTCGGTCTTTCGTGTTTTTGTAGAATTTTAGTAAGGGCTTTTTGATCTTTTGGTTCTCAGACCTTGGGGCTATAAATAGGGATCCTATTTTGGGGTATTAGAATACTCTACCTATTTCTAACCTAATTTAGTAAAAAGGGAGAGAAAACCTAGGGTTTGAGAGAGGGATTTCTTCGAGAAGAAGGAGATAGCTTGGATTTTGCAAGGAGAGTTTGGAAAGCTTCCCCAAATCACCTCGGGAGTGTTTTGAATCCAAGGGAAGGATTCCTAAGGTCGATATACTATCCTAATCAACTTTATTTTAATGTTTTGTGAATTAACATATAATGGAAATGATAGAATAGAGATTAGATGCATTTTTCCCAAATTTTCTATGAAGTAAGCTAATTATGGATGGAAATGTTGATAGAAATGTGGATCAGAATGTGGATAGAATGTATGGAGGATGGGAAATGTATGGAAGATGGGATTAATATGTGGATGTGAATGATGAATGGATTGTATGGATGGATTATGGTTTGATAAATGCTTAAAAATGTAGAAAGGCAATGGATTCATATTATGCGTACTCAAGGTGTTTGTGAAAAATGCTTGAGAGGATAATGCTATTATACTCTTATGAAATTGTGATAAATTGATTATGAGTTGTGCTATGAATTATGATAAGATATGTATATGTGATTGTTTGATAAGTATGTCTAATCATTTGCATGAAAATGGCAATTGGGAAGATGAGAACTTAGAGGAAAATCTCTCAAATTGTGAATTCTCTAACTATTTGGTATGGGACAGTATAGTGGAGTTTCCATGGTGGGAGATCGGAATCTAAGCAATTACCAACTCGAATGTTAATTTCGACACTTAAGCACATATGCACGTGTATGTTAAGATAAGAGTCTCACAAGTCACACATGTGGACCACAAGCATGAGCATGGCATACGTATGACATTCTGAATAAGCATAAGCATGACATGGTCCGTATCCTCCAAGAACGGCATGTCAACCATTTGATTCTTAAGCATGGTCCGTATCCGCCAAGAACGGCATGCCAACCATATGATTTCTTAGACATGGTCCGTATCTGCCAAGAACGGCATGTTACATCATTGTATGATCTGAATAAGTGCATAAGCATAAGCATCTTACAAGCACGTGGTCTCATAAGCATAAGCAGCTCATAAGAGTATTGTCTTCTAAGTCTAAGATTCTCACAAGTACACGAGTCAAGGTGATGATATGATGTATATGCGCAAACGTTCTTCCGCACTCTGATTATGTTATTATGCTATTGGATATGTTTCTAACTAAGTGCAGACATACTATTATTGTTGGTTGGATTTTATATACACCGAGTACTTTTATACTCAGCCGGACTTTTGTCTTGGCAGGTTTAGAGCAGGAGTACACAGCGGAGCCGTAGATTGAGGAAGCTTACATTGAGGAAGCAAGAGAAGGTGAGCCTTCCAAGGAAGGAGCCGGAGGCTTGGGTGTCTATACCTCTTAGTTTATGCTTTGTTTAATTGAGAGAGTTTTGAAATAGACTTTTGAAGATGTTGCTCAGTAGACTTTTATAGTTGTATTTTTCATACTTGTTGGTTTATGGTGCGTTGTATATGTTGACCGTAGACTTGTGCAGGTTGGTTATTGTTTATATATCGGAATTTTATTACTCTCATATTTGGAGACTCGTGTAGTAAGCCTTGTATGCATGGTTTTTAAGCAGGTTTAAGTTATGTGACGATTCCAAAGTCCTATTTTAGCCTTGTAGGATTTTGGGGTCGTTACATGTTGCACTCCAAGTATTTGATGAATTGCATAAATGGGAATTTAATGAATTCAATGAAGATTATGACAACATGAATTACGTAGTTTTTCCTAATCGATAATTTTGACCAAATGCCATGTATATGTTCTTAATTTCTCACATGCCTATTGACGGAATTGAAATGCTATGTGACCTTAAATTGTCCATGTCATGATTACCAAAAAAAAAAAAATTGTTCATGTCATCATGGTTACCGTAAAGGCAACACACACACGCAAGCATGCATGAACCGGGTTTTTCTAAAGTATAAGTACATGAAAAACAAACAAGAATAAGACATGTAATTTACAATACTCATGATAAAGTCAGATATCGGGCAGGTCAAGGGTAGGGCATATCCCTCGGATATGTCATACCTGGCTCACAAGTAAACAAGTTAATAAAGCTGGCATCGGGCCTGTCAACGATAGGGCATATCCCCCGGATATGTCATACGTAACTCACAAGTAAATATGTTGATAAAGCCAGATAGAGGGCCGGTCAAGATGTTGATGTACCATTTTCTATTTCACTGAAGGATACTTACGTATCTAGCTCACAAGTCGTTTCTATTCATGTTTCACTGAAGGATACTTACGTATCCGGCTCATAAGTCGTTTCTATTCATGTTTCGCTGAAGGATACTTACGTATCCAGCTCATAAGTTGCTATAAGGGCACTAACATCTTGCTCACAAGAAAATCATGACAAGGCAAATCAAGACATGATAAGACAAGCATGACAAGTGATTCCAAATAAGAACAAGACAAAACATGTGTAATTCCCACGAGACAAGAACAAGACAAGAACTGGTTTTAAAACATGACAAGCAAGTTTTGACAAACACCAAAGGCTAATTTCAATAATAAGTCATGACTTTTAAGTATGAGTTTTATCGGAGGTTTTGCATTGTTCCATACATGTCATGATAATAGTATTGCTTTAATTTGACATTATGAATTGTGTTTGTTTGTTCCTATTATAGTTAGTTATTACTATTGTTAGCTAGTAGTTTGTATTCGCTGAGTTTCATGCTTAGCCGTACATTTCATGTTGGCAGGTCCGATGGATACCTTTTATCTTGATCCTTGGGTTGAGGAAGAGTATGTCGAGGAGGCGGCGCCAATTCCACTTCAGCCACAGGAGGATACAGATCTAGATGTGTGGTCATATCTAGATTATTGTGAGTAGGGTTTGATAGAGAGAGAGAGAGACTTGGTTATCTTATATTTTTATAGGTGGGCATGTCCACCTCTACTGTTTATGTTTTGTATTTAACTAGGAATACATATTAGATGTATAAAAAAAAAAACTTGGTTTACGCTTCCGCACTCTGTATTATGTCTCTATTTAGTATGTTATTACCTTGTTCATTACAGGATGATTTGGCAGGTATGTATAGTCACACCTAAAGTATCCCTTAACTCCTAGGAGGTATTTTGGGGCACGACAAAAGTGGTATCAGAGCCTAGGCATTAGAGTCCCTAGGGTCACTAAGAACGGATACCGTGATTGAACAAGGCATTAGGGTCATTTTAAAGAGTCGTATTCCAAGTATAGATCAACAATTTAGTCAAAGTCAAACTGGTTGAAAACCCAACCTAACTTGGTGTCCTACACTAGGAACACAATTATATGTTATGCCACTGCTATGTATACCTTGAATGAATCGTTCTATACTTAGTAAATATTAAGTGATTGTTGAATTGGTTATAGAATGGGTATCCAAGTTAGACTCATGTTGTACTATCGTTCTTAGGATCTAATCATGAGACGTGGTGCTCGGGGTCGTGGATACAATACAATGAGAAATGGAAGTGATACTCCCTCGGGTGATGAGCAACCCGACTTTGCTCAAGCTTTTGTATCCATAGCTAAGACATTGGCTATGTTAGCAGCTAGGCAACCTATTACTCCTCTACCTAATGCCGCACTGATAGCTGCCCCGCCAAAAAGAGCACATGCAGGGATATAAGCTTTTTAGAGGATGAGGCCTCCGGTCTTTTGTGGAAGTATCGATCTACTAGAAGCAGAAGAATGGATTCGACAACTTGAAAAGATATTCTCAGTATTGTTGCCTACTGAGGCAGAGAGGGTTGTGGGCACGGATTTCTGTGAACACTCACAAAGGGAAGGAATGTGATTACCTGTATGCCCTCACGGGTGTGAAAGGGTTTTTTCGATTAAGAGACGCCACCTATTCATTTAGAATGGATAAGTCCCCCGAGTTTGGATAAGGTCTTAGTCTGCGAGTGAGATCAGGGTAAGGGGTTCAGTTAAGTTCGGGAAAGGTGTCAAGCAACCCGAGGCTTCTGTTTTACAACGATTCCGTACTCCCCAGGTTTAAGCCAACAAAGTTAATCTTGATTAGAATGCTGGAGTGTTTAAGTTAACACTAATCCAAGAAAGGAAAAGCTAACTGGGGTCGAACCCGGGTTGGGCTGCCTACGTACTCACAAGGTGAGATCAAACCGAGCATAGTTCTGGCACGTGAGCCTGTGCCGAGGCTAGGGGCGTGTGTGTGTGCACCAAGGGTGGCTAACATGGACTAGTCCGGTAGACTAGGGTTTGATTGACCAAGGTTGGTCAAGTGCGAGGTATTCAAACCCGGTAGGCTTAGGGGGTAGTCCGGTAGACTAAGACGAAGTCTGACCCGGATTAGGGTTGCTAACCGGGGTTAGGCCGGACTAACTATAGTTAGGGTTACTAACCACAATTAAGGGGATGTGAGATGTAGCCCGGTAAGCTAAGGGGAGGCTCGGTAGGCCGAAAGTAAGTCTGATAGACTTGGTTTTTAGGCCCGGTAGGCCGTAAACCGAGATTAACTACGATTAGAGTTGCTAATCGGAGTAAAAGGAGTCTAACTGTGGTTAGGATTGCTAACCAGGGTTAGGAAGGGAGCCAAAGTTAGTTTTATGTTCCAAGTTTATTTTTAGGATTTTCATATTAATTTCCCAAAGTTTGTAGTGATAAGGGGTGCTAAACCGTGGTTAAATGTAAACTGGAGGTGTATTTAACTGTGGTTAAAGGTCTGGTAAAGTCCAAGGTGGGCCTAGGGGCTAGACAGGGCCTAAAGTGGCCTCCTACCAGGCCTGGGCCCCTACAAAAGCCCAAAATCAAAACACAGTTAATGTCTGTAATAGAATTACCGACATTAGGAACAGTTTTTTTAACCTGTGTTTTTACCTCTGTTAACTAGGGTTAAGGTGTAACCCAGGGTGATCTGAGATCAGGAGAGTGTAGAGGGGACTCCTGGGAACAGTTTGAGTCTGGTGTGGGCCCCAGGGAGTGCTTGGAGTGGGTCTCACTGAGGTCCAAAGGCACTGTGCATAGAAACACATATTAGTGGTAATTATTCTATCGCTAATACTGAAATAGGCCAGAAAAAATTGGTGGTAGAAGCTCTACCGCCAAAATGCACAGTTTGCTTGCTTTTGAATTTGACCATGGTTAAGGCTAATCCAATGACCTAGAAGGACCAGGTTTGGTCCAGGGGAGTGAGAGGAGTTCAACTTGGGTCCTGGATATAGACCAGGGCCCACCTAAGCAAGCCAAACGAAGCTTAAACAGAATGTTCCAGGAATGGCGGTACTAAGACTACCGCCATTCCTGGTTTTGCAAAAAAAATGGATTTTGCCCATGAGGGTTGTGCACAGGTATGCCTAGGGGTTCCCTCATTATATGAGGGACCCCCAGAGGATCTGTGAAGGTCCGCCAAGCTTCATCGAAAGTGCTCTACCCGTTAGGCCACACCTATGAACAAGGTGGGTGAACACCCTATTGGGTTCAAACTACACACTAAACACCAGCAATGAATAGTAACTAACTCCCCTGGAACTGACCAGGGGCTCACAGCAGTTCAAAAAGAAAGAAAAAGTGGGGAGGGGCAGGGCCCTACCCTGCTCTGCTCTTGCCGAAGAGGGGTGGTGGTAGTGGTGGTGTTGTAATAGGGGTGCTACACAGGCAAGGGGAGAGTTGAGGTGATCTCAGGGACCTCACCAAAACTGTAGGAAGATGAGGACAGGGGTTTAACCTTGTTATTTTCCAGCAGAGGTTCGAATATGAAGAAATATGATCGTTTGCACAGGAGGGGATTGGGTTTTAAAGGGAAAACTACTGAGGACCTACAAGGGATTAAGGAGAAGGGGGAAGAGGTGGTTGGACCAAGGGAAGGTCGTGTGAGAAGCTTGAGGTGAAGGATGAAGTAAGGGTGGAGTGTGTAGGGCGTTTGCAGTGGTGCAAACCCAAAACTCGCAGGGTGTCGGTAGAAGGTCTACCGCCAATGTGAAATCAGGCGAAATTCTAATTGGCGGTAGACCTTCTACCGCCAATAAGGAATTTTTAGAAGAACAGGGCCTGGCCCATGCACACTCGGTCTTGGAGTCTGTCTTTAAATTTTTTGGGCCTTGTGGGTCCATGTAAAAGGCTCAGACCCTAAAGGCCATGGATCTAGGGTTTAAGCCCTAGGGGCTCTAGGACTAGGCTAGGGCATTGGCTGGGGTCACCTACGGCTAGGTTTTTTGCATGGGGTTTTGCATTAGGGTCCAACTAGGGATAGGTCCTAGGGTTTAACTAGGGTATTTCTAGGGTTTGACTCAGGGTGTTACCTAGGATTTATCTAGAGGCTTACCTAGGTTTAGGGGATTTGGCAGGGGTAACCATGGTCAAAATACTTTAACCATGGTTAGATGGGGTGTACAAATTGGGTGCTTACAACTGTCCCTCTTTGCTGGAGAATGCCAAGGTTGCCGATTTGAACGGCAAAGAATGGAATCATCCTATTTTTACACCGAGCTCAGATGACGAGGATGCAGCATGATGACATGTATGCATGCAGTACAAATGGTGAGTACAACGAAGTGGTATGACCACTGTTGGGGACGAGTGAGCAGTTCAAACTACTCACTGGGGATTGATGGATGCAAGGATGACATATCCCGGAGGCGTTAGTCGGAGGTGTTTGATCGAGTTGACCGGAAAGACACACAGGGTGTCGAGAATACACAGGGTGTTGAAAAGGTGACATGCGGGTGGTGTACACTGTAAAGGTACACACGGGATGTCAAGGACACACAGGGTGTCGAAAAGGAGGACATGCAGGTGGTATACACTGTAAAGGTATACACGGGATGTTGAGGACACACGAAGGTATCGAAAAGGAGGATATGCGGGTGTTATACGCTGTAAACTGGATGTCGAGGACACACAGGGGTATCGAAAGGAGTGCGGTATGTCCAAGAGGCACTAACCTGATGATTTGAAAATAGTCGAGAGGCGCTAGATTTTGATCAAGTTGTTTGATGCTAAGGAATTTGGTCACGCAGGATGTGATGCCATGTAGGGATGTCATACAGGGGATAAAGGTGAGAATGCTTTCCCATGACTTTACTGATTGCGACTTGCGGGGATGCACGGTGTCGGTTTCTTCTGTTTTATCTTGTTGGGGCTGCTCAGTGCAGGCTAGTATAATCTGGTTTGGATACCAAATGGGCTGTTTTTGAAAATATTTTATAAAAGGTTTTGGACCCTTGTAAAAAAATTTTGATTTCAACTGAAAGAATGTTCAACTAGCTATTAGTTTTGCCAGGAAAGTACCTTAGTCAGGGCTTGGGGATCATGTAATTTGCCTTTCGCTCTTGGAGAGCAGAGTATGACCCAGAAGAGGTTTTGTCACCGCTGGGGATGCTCATGAATAGACCTATTTATCTTGTCACTGCTAGAGATTAGACTCTGGCTTGGGAGAAGCTTATAGGGAACAAATTAGATTCTTCTACTGGAGGTCCGCTGGGGAATGTGGTACCGTTGTAGACCGTTACTGGGGATCTGCTAGGGGATATACCACTGTCGTAGATCACTGCTGGGGATCTGAACTCTGTTGGAGACGATACCGGGGAATTTGCTCTTCCATGCCATCTGTTGGGGACTGTTGCAGGAGATTTATCTGGCTAGACGAATTACTGCCGGATTCTGTTGCCAAACTGCCCTTCATCTTTTCTCCCTTTTTTACCCTTGGAATAACCAAATCATGGGGTTTGCATAATTTTTACGCGATGAGGCCGTTTGCCAGTTTTCCTCATGCCTGCGAAACTGATTATTTTTATCCTTTTTTTGCCCCTAGTCACAAGATTAGGTCTGGGGATCACATGATTTTTACGCAATGAGGCCGTTGTCGATTTTCACTCATGCCCGCGACTTACTGGAGAATTTGATATTGTTGGGAAAAAAAAGGTCTTCTCTCATCATTGCCCTGAATGGCGCTCCTTCGGGATTGGGATGGTGATATTTCCGCTGGGGATATAGATGTGATATTGCACTTGCACTCGTAGTTTCTAGGGGATCTAGAAGGACTTTGAGTAGGATGAAATGTAGGCTGGGGGACCGAAGTTTTGGGACACCCTGGGATTTCTCATGATGTTGTTGATTTGCACTCCCTTGGAAGTTCGCTTTATCATAATTGATTTACACTTTCTAGGGGATTCTTCTGTTAGAGACTTTGGTTTCCCAGCGGGCGTGTCTCTTTTTTTTTGCTTCGCTGGGGGATTTTGAGAGAGGTTGTCTCTGTTGGGAAGGGTGAGAGAGGTTGTCTCTGCTGAGGATAGGGAGGTTGTCTCTGCCTGGGGATTATTTTTCAGGAGAGGTTGGGGAAAGAGTCTGGAGAGATTACCTCTGCGGGGAGTCTCTGACTTTTGAAATATTTCAACTTCTATTTTGGGTTTTTCTTTGATGAAAATTTTGTAAACTTGGTGTCGACTCCGTCGAGGAAGTTGGGAGAGTTTGTCTCTACTCGAGGAGTGACTCTATGGGGGATAGTTGATGACTCTTTCTGAGGAAAGAAGGACCCTGCTTGGGAGAGTTTGGGGGATGATTATTCTTTTGTGTGACCACACTTGATTTGTCAGGTTACCTACGTACCATTTATAGGATCAAGTCATGACGTAGTTCAGGCTAATGCCGCAGAGGGCGAGAGAGGGTGTCCCTCAAAAGGTGTAATGAAAGAAGGGCTATCAGGCCTGAGGGGCAAACTAGCGAATTTCATTGATTTGTAAACGGGTTCCAGGAAAGAGGGATGAAGAGTGTGTCAAGGATGGCCTCTTGTCATTTCCTAGAGAAACTACAAGTGTAAAGAGCCTATCAGATATAGACCCTAAGCGTAGTATCTTTTGATTTTGTCCATGTTGACGGGCTCTGGGAGGTCTTCATCATCCATACGTCTGAGTCGAAGGATGCCGCCTGAGAATTTGTCTTGGACGATGTATGGGCCTTCATAGTTGGGAGTGAACTTGCCCCTTGGGTCAGGGTAATTTGGTAATATTATCTGGAGAACCAGGTCGCCGATCTTGATGCTTCGTGGCTTGACTTTCTTATTGAATGTCCTAGCCATATGCCTCTGATAGGCCTGAGAATGATTGATGGCTTTTAGTCGTCGCTCTTCAATCAGATTCAGCTGTTCATATCGGGTCTGTGCTCATTCTACCTCTGAGAGCTTTGCTTCCATTAACACTCGGAGTGATGGAATTTGTACTTCGACAGGGCGTACTGCTTCCATACCATAGGCCAGAGAGAATGGTGTTGTCCTAATTGAGGTTCGGATGGACGTTCTGTAGGCCATGAGTTCATAGGAGAGCATCTTATGCCAGGCAGAGTACTTGGTTGCCATCTTCTCTATGATTTTCTTCAGATTCTTGTTGGCAGCTTCAACTGTACCATTGGACTGTGACCTATATGGCATAGAATTGTGATGTTGGATCTTAAACTTCTTCTAGAGATTAGTCATCCCTTTGTTGCAGAAGTTGAGAGCATTGTCTGTCACAATCTCATACGGGACTCCATATCGACAGATGATATCCCTTTTCAGAAAATGTTAAACCACTGAGGCTGCAACGTTGGCATAAGAGGCTGCCTTGACCCATTTTGTGAAATAATCGATTGCTACCAGAATGAATCGATGTCTGTTAGATGCTTCGGAGCTATGGGTCCGAATACGTCGATGCCCCAAGCTGAGAATGGCCAAGGAGCAGTCAGACTGTGCAGCCTGTTTGGCGGTGCATTTACCTTATCGGTGTAGATTTGGCACTAATGGCACTTCTGTACATGCTTGCAACAGTCAGATTCCATGGTGGACCAGTAGTAGTGTAGCACCCCAGATTTTCTATACTTAATAAGTAGCACTTTCGTAGCTAATTGGTATTTCTCATAGTCTAATTAATAAATTAGGGAGAAATTAAAGATTCTAAGATGCTAGAAATATTTCTTTTTGAAAGACGAACCCAACGCAAGTTGAATCGTCGAAATCCGACGAGCGAGTCAAAAGATATGGTCAAAACTGTCAGGACCTGCAGAGCACCGATCGCTCGGTCATTAGTAGCGATCGATCGGTCCAAAACCGATCGATCGGAGGCTATCGACTGGTTAAATTTTTTGTATGGGGAAATTTTCCAGAGAACATGTTTTTGACCGATCGCTCATTCAATAACACCGATCGGTTGCCTACCAATCGATCGGTAGGCAACCGATTGATCGGTCATAACCACCGATCGCTCGGTCTTCGCGTTTTTTTTTTTGCAGAATTTTCATTAAGGGCTTTTTGGTCCTTTGGCCAGCACCATTTGACTTTATAAGCCTTGCTCGAGTTTTGGGTCCCCATTTCACTACACTTAGAGGTATTTGAGGGAGAGGGAGAAGAACCTAGGGTTTCAAGAGGCCCTTTCCATTTGAGAGGGAGAATCAAGGGTTTAAACACCCAAGATCATCCCAAAAGGCTTGGATTCATCAAACCCAACCTCAAGCACGTGTGGAGCTCATTCTCTAAGCTAGGGCAGCATCTCCCTCGGCAATTTAAGGGTTTTTTCTCTTCTTCTCTCAAGGTTAGTACACTCTTCATAGCTACCTTGGTAATAACCTAGACTTCTTGTGAATATGGTGTGTTGTATCTTCCCCATTCATCCTTTGTGTTGAAATATGCTAAATCCCTAAAACATAAACAAGATAAAATGAATGAATGGTTAAATGTATGGATGGGGGAAGAGATTGAGGCGATGGGTTGCCATGGATTGTGATGTGTGTGTTATGGAAAAAAATGGTGAAAGGGCATCTTACTCATAATGAACACACTCCAAGTGTTTGATGAAATGTTCGAATGAGAAAATACGAAATAACTAAAGGTAAAAAGATTGAATACCACATGTTTGATAGAATGCATGAATGAACCAAGATTTTGAAAGCATGAGTTACATAATGTTCCCCATTTTTGCAAGTTGTAGGCATGTGGTTATTTCGCTTCTTAAATTCTCATATGATTTTGAAATTGTTAAAACGCTATATGTCATCATGATTTTACAATTGCTATGCACGAGTACATATGTAGTGGAGGAAATGTCAAGGAGGCTGGTAGCCCCGGTTATGGGTGCTAGCCTCTTGCTCATAAGAAATGGTATTGTTAAGGGGGTTGGTAGCCCAGGATTGTGCGGGTGCTAACCCCTTGCTCATAAGAAATGACTCAAAAGTATTGTACTGTCAAGGAGGTTGGTAGCCTCGGTTAAGGGTGCTAGCCTCTGGCTCATAAGAAAAGGATATGGAACTGTCAATGAGGTTGATAGCCCCGGTTAAGGGTGCTAGCCTCTAGCTCATAAGAAAAGTATTGGAATTGTCAAGGGGGTTGGTAGCCCAGGATTATACAGGTGCTAACCCCTGGCTAATAAGAAAAGACTCAGAAGTATTGTATCGTCAAGGAGGTTGGTAGCCCAGGGTTGTGCGGGTACTAACCTCTGGCTCATAAGAATTATGGAAAGAATTCATATGTTTCATAGATATGGTTTGATTCTCATTAGAGTTATGATTTAATAAATGGTTATGCATGATGTTGTTTTAAATGAATATGAACTGTATCTTTTCAGTACTTTCATATGATGCTTTGCTCGTTATTATTGTTGTTAGTTAGGAGTTTGTACTCGCTGAGTATTCCATGCTCAGCTGTACTTTTATGTCGGCAGGTACACGAGTCCCTTTCGACATTTGTGCCCCGGGTCCTTGGGTTGAGGAGGATTACGGCGAGGAAGAACCATACGAGGATTCGGTAGTTGAGCCTCAGGCTGAGGCGAGAGACTTAGACCATTGGCCCCACGGGGGTGACTATTAAGTGAGATAGAGTAATGTTTTGTCTTTTTTATTTTGAACTTGGAATACTTGTTTGTGCTTCCGCCATATATGTCATATTTTGTATAAACTTGGAATACTTGTTAAGTTGATAGAAGTAAAGAAAAAGTTGGTTTGTGCTTCCGCCATATTTTAGCTTCCACACTCTGTATTATATTTCCATTAGAGCATGTTATACCTTGTTCTTTGCAAGATGGTTTGCTAGGTTATGTATAGTCACACCTAAAGTATCCCTTAACTCCTAGGGGGTATTTCGGGGTGCGACAAGTTGCCCAGTCTGAGTATCTTCTTGGAGAGCATCAACCCGTTCATGTGTGGACCGCAAGTTCCTCCGTGAACTTCTTCAACTACCTGTGCTATTTCATTGGAATCTAGGCATCTGAGCCAGAGTAGGTTCGGCGACCTTTTGTACAAGATGCCCCCTGATAGGACAAACTGAATAGCCAGTCTTCTGATTGCCCGACGGTCTGTTTTAGTAGCATCAAGAAGGAATGTCTCATCCTCAAGGTACTACTTGATGTCTGCATACCAAGGCTTATTGTCTGAAATCTCTTCGACCTGAAGGCAGTAGGCAGGCTGATCCTGTTGCTGAATTTCAATTCGCCAAAGCATGATGCCTATGGGGATCTGTACCATGGAAGCGAGAGTGGCCAGTGCGTCGATGAATCTGTTCTGGTTCCTGGACCTGTGACTGAATCTGATTCTTCTAAACTGACTGATTAGTAGTATGAGGTAGGCTAAGTACGGGACTAGCCTTACTTCTCGGATGGCCAAAGATTCATTCGCTTGATAGATTACTAGAGATGAGTCACCGTAGACATCCACCTCTTCAATCCTGATGTCCAGGGCTTCTTTTAGTCCGACTATGCACGCTTCGTATTCTGCCTCATTGTTGGAGCATCCGAACTTCAGCTTGATTTAGATAGGGAGGTGTGCTTCATTGGGTGAGATCAGGACTGCTCCTGTCCCGTGCCTATGACTGTTGGTAGCTCCATCAAAGTACAACTCCCAGCCAGAGTACTCTTGTTCATCTGCTTCTGCATACAAGATGGCTTTGTCTGGAAACCGATCATGTACAGACATGTAGTCCTATGCTGGACTATGGGCAAGGTGATCTGCTATCACCTGCCCCTTGATTGACTTCTGTATCATGTACGTGATGTCGAATTCAGATAACATCATGAGCCATCGGGCAGTTCTTCCGGTAGTGGCTGGCTTTCCTAGCAAGTACTTGAGTTGGTCCATCCAGGAGATCAGGATTATCGGGTAAGAAAGCAGGTAATGCCAGAGACGCTGAGTAGCCCAGACCAGTGCTAGACACGTCTTCTCAAGAGGACTGTACCGCCCTTTATACTCTGGCAGGTGATTACTGATGTAGTAGATGGCTTGCTCTGTTCTGCCTGTCTTATTATGTTTTGCCAGGACACACCCCATGGAAGTCTCTTATACGAAGATGTAAAGTAGCAGGGGCCGTCCCGGTGTAGGAGGCACAAGTACTGGAGGATTCAGAAGATAATACTTTATTCTTTCAAAGTCTTCTTGACATTCTACTGTCCAGATCGTCGGTGTGTTCTTACAGAGAAGCTTGAAGATTTTTCGACTAGAATGTCGATGTGCAGTAGAGGAAATTTGTTCCAAGGGCCTGCCCTATTCAGATTCCAGTAGTCAATACACATTCGGACCTTGCCATCCTTCATGAGTACCAGGACAATGTTGGCTAACCACTCAAGGTAGGTTGCTACTGCCAGGCAGCCTGTGCTGATCTATTTTTCAACTTCTTTCTTGACTTTCTGTGACCAATCGGGCCCCATCCGTCTCAATTTCTGCTTAACTGGTCTGACGTCGGGGTTCAGGGGTAGTCTTTGTACCACTAATGCTGGGTCTAGGCCTGGCATGTCTGCAAATAACCAAGCAAAGACGTCACTGTAACTTTTCAAGCAACTGATCATGTCTACTCTTTGCTAAGGATTCATGCTTATACCAATCTTGACTAGCTGGGGACTACTCTCAAAACCAAGGTTTACTGTCTCAGTGTCTTCCATGGTTGACTGTAGAAGTCCTTCACTGTGCTTAAAGGGGTCCAAAATTTCCTGAGGCGGTTCCTCTTCCTGCTCTGAGTCATACTCTACTTCAGAGAGTTCAAGGAGGGTTTGAGGAGTAGCCCTGTCAGAGGTGATTTCCTGGCAAATCAATTAGCTTGAGTTTAGCATGCTTATGATTGTTGTTTTTGTTTGCCACGACCCCAAAATCCTACAAGGCTAAAATACGACTTTAGAATCGTCACATTTCCTTAACCTGCTTAAAATTCATGCATACAAGGCTTACTACACGAGTCTCCAAAAATGAGAGTAATAAAATTATGATGTATAAACTATAACCAACTTGCACAAGTCTACGGTCAACATATACAATCCACTATAAACCAACAAGTATGAAAAATTCAACTATAAAAGTCTACTGAGCAACATCCTCAAAAAGTCTATTTCAAAACTCTCTCAACTAAACAAAGAATAAACTAAGAGGTATAGACACCCAAGCCTCCGGCTTCTTCCTCGGAAGGCTCACCTTCTCCTGCTTCCTCAATGTAAGCTTCCTCAATCCACGGGCTCCGCCGTGTACTCTTGCTCTAAACCTGCCAAGACAAAAGTCCGGCTGAGTACAAAAGTACTCGGTGTATATAAAATCCAACCAACAATAATAATATGCCTTCACTTAGTTAGAAACATATCCAATTGCATAATAACATAATCAGAGTGCGGAAGAACATGTGCGCGTATACATCATATCATCACCTTGACCCGTGTACTTGTGAGAATCTTAGACTTAGAAGACAATATACTTATGAGCTACTTATGCTTATCAGACCACGTGCTTGTGAGATGCTTATGCTTATGCACTTATTTAGATCATACAATGATGTGACATGTTGTTCTTAGCGGATACGGACCATGTCTAAGAAATCATATGGTTGGCATGCCGTTCTTGGCGGATGCGGACCATGCTTAAGAGTCAAATGGTTGACATGCCGTTCTTGGCGAATACAGACCATGTAGCACCCCGGACTTTTTCATCCTTAATGAATAGCACCTTCATAGCTAATTGGCCGTTTTCATAGTTTTCGTAGTCTAATTAATAAATAAGGGAGAAATCGGAAATTCCGAAACGTCAGAAATGTTCGTTTTCGAAAGACGAATCCAACGCAAGTTGAACCGTCGAAATCCGACGAGCGAGTAAAAAGATATGGTCAAAACAGTCTAGACATAACAGAGCACCGATCGCTCGGTCATTACCTGCGATCGATCGGTCCACTACCGATCGCTCGATGGCTGTCGCACGGTTAACTTTTTTGTATGGGGAAAAATTCCAGAGAGTGTGTTTTTGACCGATCTCTCGGTCATAACACCGATCGACCGGTAAGCCACCGATCGCTCGGTCCATACCACCGATCGATCGGTCATACGCAATTTTTCTTCATTAAGGGTGTTTAAGACTTTAAACACAACCCCTTGCCTATAAATAGGCTGAGTTCGTGCCTTAGGGTTTCAGAAACCCTCTGTGCCCTATCTTAGGAGATTTTGAGAGAGAGAAGAAGGAGAGGAACTACTTGTTGATCAAGCTTGTGGAAGATCAAGGTTCTTCCACTTCCCTTGGTGATTTCCAACCAAGAACTCACTGTTCTTGCTTGTTCCAGCCATTGGGAGTCAAACCCATTGATTTCTCTAAGGTAGATACACTCTACTACAATCTTGCAATCCTACTAGTTACTAAGTATGATTCTTCTTATCTATGCCCTATCTATGTGTATTGATTTTTTGTATGAAAAAGGTGTGATTATATACTTGGATGAAGGTTACTATTATGATGCACTCTAAGTGTTTGATGAAATACCTCTAAGGGATTCTATGCTTAAATATGATGATTTCTCTTATTAAGTGCATATGCTCGCATGTCTCGCATGAACCGATGGTTTCCATGGATTTCTCAAAGTACAAACAAGGGTTTTTCACGAAAAGACGAATTATGAATGATTCTAAGTAACTCTATGATTTCTCTAAGATCGTTTCACAAGCTCTAAGGATCATACCATACTCACAAGGAAACTCTATGATAATGCTCTAAGATCGTCTCACAAGCTCCACGGATCACAATGAAATGCTCTAAGATCTCTAAGGTTATTGCTCTATGCTCTATGTCTCTACGGATCATAATGACTCTAAGTAACTCCATGAACTCACAAGAACTCATAAGGCTATGATTATCGATTGACTCACACGGTTACAGTTTTGGTTTCGAATATTATCTCACATATGCTTTCACGGTTTCCATGCTTTAAGGATTTTACGGATTTCATTCTCCATGTCTTGTATGCTCTATGCCTAACCGCTTTATTGTTATTAGTTTGTATACACTGAGTATTCCATGCTCAGTCGATATTGTTATGATCGGCAGGTGCTCGGGTTCCATTCGATTTGTGTGGCGACGAACCTTGGGTCGAGGAAGAGTACCGTGACCCGGAGCCTTCCATGGATCACTATCATGACGATGGTGCTCTAGATAGGAGTCGTGACTTCGATTTTTGTTGATCGACCGACTTAGAACTTGTGTCTTTTATTATGTGAGTGTGGGGTTTGTCCACTCCACTTTTGGGTTTCTCACACATGTATACTTGTTGGTTCTTACTTGAGCCAAGCTATAGGAGTATTCATTTTGCTTCCGCTATGTTTAGTATTTTATTTTCCGCTGTGCATTGTATTTCGTTTCCGCTATGTATATTCTGGTACTCTGACAGGTTTCCACGTGTGCCTTATGTATCATACTGGAGGTATGATACGGCGGTCACGAGTCAAAGTATCCTTAACTCCTAGGGGGTATTTTGGGTCGCGACAGACTTGGTATCAGAGCTAGTTATGTCTAATGACAGACTTAGTTAGGTCACTCAGGCTTGGTCTAAGCGGAAGTAATTCCTATGAGTTGAACTTAGAACTCAGAAGGACTCAGTTGTCTTAGGCTTGTTACCACGACATAACCGGTATCAAGTGAATCTTTAGGTTAGTGTAGGATCCTAGAAAAGATAGATGCCCAATGCAAGTGTCTTAGCTACGCTAGGGTACTCTAAGTTGTGATGGTATTCTTACGTGTATACCTTGATGTATACTAAATGCGGTGTTAGCATTTCATGATTATTGAATTGCTATATGATATGTGAGGTTTGGTATCCAAGTTAGACTCATGTTTTGCCAAATTGATCTCAGGATTTGATATCGTGAGACGTGTCAATCGGGGTCGAGGTTACCATACTCGGAGGGCCGAGAGTGAAGTTCCAAGAGAAGAGGAACCGTTGTATTTCACGAATGCTATGGACTCCATAGCCGAGACTTTGGCATTGTTGGCAGCGAGGCCTATGCCTACCCCACCGTCCACGCCTGTGGCTACACCGGTGCATCACACCGCGGGGCTCGAAGCTTTTAGGAGATTGCGGCCTCCTACATTCTATGGCACTCTGGACCCCATGGTGGCCGAGTCTTGGATTATGCAGCTGGAGAAGACCTTCCGGGCTCTCCGTTGTACCGATGAGCAAAGGGTAGAATGGGCTTCCTTCGTGATGGAGGGTGAAGCCGAACACTGGTGGAGAGCTGCCCAAAGGCAGAGAGATGTTGCTAAGGCAGGTGTGCCCTGGACTTGGGCGGAGTTCTTAGAGACTTTCAGGGAACAGTACTTTCCCAGGTTTATTCGGGAACAAAAGGCGAGAGAGTTTATGCTTTTGGAGCAAGGGTCGATGAGCGTAGCCGAGTATGAGGCTAAGTTCACCGAGTTGTCTAGGTTTGCTCCGCACTTGGTGGCTACTGAAGACCTACAGGTCAGGAAGTTTGAGATGGGCTTGAAGGCTTTCATCCGAGATCGGGTGTCCATTCTCCAGGTAGAGTCTTGGAGAGAGATAGTAGGGAAGGCAAAGATCGCCGAAAAGAATGCGGAAGACTTCGTGAGAAGAAGAGACAGTGGCTACGGGAAGAGCATGTCTCGGGGTCAGACGAGTAGTTCTTCAGAGAAGAGGACTAGGACTGCACCGTACCAGTTCTCCCAGCCGATTTCGGCTCAGAGACCTTCTTTTGCGCCTCAGGCACCGCGTCCTACAGCATCGCAAGCTACGAGGGTTATGCCTCCGGCTTCCTCCGCATCGCAGACATTTGAGGAGTGCGCCGCATGTGGTCGTCGGCATAAGACTGGAGATTGCCGAAGAATGTCAGGTGGATGCTTCCATTGTGGCGAGATGGGCCATATGATTCGAGATTGCCTGCGCAAGCAGTCACAGTCTGGATCACAGGGAGTTCGGCCTCCAGGCAGGCAGAATTCACTTCAGGGGTCTTCATCTCAGGCCTCTAGATCCTTGCAGCCTACCCAGCAGCCTCGTCAGGCAAACCAGGGCAGAGTCTTTGCCATGACTGATAGAGACGCACAGGCATCTGATGATGTTGTGCAAGGTACGCGCGAACTAGTCTTTGTCGAAGTTCTAATATTGCCATGATATGTTCGTATCTATATATATCCTATGTGGTGTTTTGCGATGATTGTATCTATATGTACAGTTGTGTTATAACTGGGATGATTCAAATTCTCAGGTTCGTTGCTCGTAAATGAATGTTTGGCAAGAGTGTTGATAGACACAGGATCCACTCACTCGTTCGTTTCACCAAGCCTTGCCAAAGGCTTTACGTCCGAGCCAAGCAAGCTACCTAGGGAGTTGTCCATTTCAACTCCATTGGGAAAATCTATTGAGACAGATAAAGTGTATCCGGATAGTGTTGTACAAGTCATGCAGCACGAGTTGCCAGTCGACTTGATCCTTCTGGGAATTCAGGATTGGGATTTCGATGTCATCCTAGGTATGGATTGGCTCTCAACTCACCATGGACACGTGGCGTGTTTCGAGAAGGTGGTGCATTTTAAACCCGTGGGGTTAAAGCCGTTTCATTTCAGGGGACTTCAGAGAAGAGACATTGCCCGCTTTGCAACTCTTAGTCTCGAGGGTGTAGAAGTGCGAGACTCCACACCTATTCCGGTGGTATGTGAGTATATGGATGTTTTTCCGGAAACCTTGCCGGGATTGCCTCCCGATCGTGCAATCGAGTTTGCGATTGAGCTAGCTCCAGGCACAGTTCCGATTTCGAGAGCTCCGTATAGGATGGCCCCTATTGAGCTTAAGGAGTTAAAAGAGCAGTTAGAAGAATTGCAAGGCCTTGGTTTTATCCGGCCAAGTGTTTCACCTTGGGGAGCTCCGGTTCTCTTCGTGAAGAAGAAGGATGGATCAATGCGTATGTGTATTGATTACAGGCAATTGAACAAGGTCACGATCAAGAATCGTTATCCATTGCCTCGGATAGACGACTTGTTTGACCAATTAAAGGGTGCGCAGTTTTTCTCCAAGATTGACCTTCGATCTGGTTATCATCAGTTGAAGATCAAGAAAGAGGACATTCCGAAGACAGCATTCCGAACTCGATACGGTCATTACGAGTTTTTGGTCATGTCTTTTGGACTGACTAACGCGCCGGCAGCATTCATGGATTTGATGAATCGGGTGTTCAGGTCGTCTCTCGATCAATGTGTGATCGTGTTCGTAGATGATATCCTTGTGTATTCACAGTCACAGGAGGATCACACGAGAGATCTCCGTCTGGTGTTGCAGACACTTCGAGAGCATAGTTTGTATGCTAAGTTGAGCAAGTGTGAGTTCTGGCTGAACAAGGTGTCTTTTCTTGGACACATGGTATCTGCTGAAGGTATTTCAGTTGATCCTGCAAAGATTGAAGCGGTGATGAATTGGGAAAGACCGAAGAGTGTCACCGAGATTCGTAGTTTCCTTGGGTTGGCAGGATATTACAGAAGGTTTGTGGAAGGATTTTCAAGTTTAGCAGCTCCGCTTACCTATCTCACACGGAAGAACACGAGGTTCACTTGGAGTGATAAGTGCGAGGCTAGTTTCTTGGAGTTGAAAAAGAAGCTTACTTCGGCTCCTGTTCTTACAGTTCCATCTGGGAGCGGTGGTTTCGAAGTCTATAGTGATGCTTCACTAGTGGGACTTGGATGTGTTTTGATGCAGCATAAAAAGGTGGTCGCCTATGCTTCCCGTCAGCTGAAGGAGCATGTGCAGAATTACCCCACACATGACTTAGAGCTCGCTGCGGTCATTTTTGCACTGAAACTTTGGCGTCACTACCTCTACGGAGAAGAATTCGTGGTGTTCACAGACCACAAGAGTTTGAAGTATCTTTTCCTCCAGAAGGAGTTGAATATGAGGCAGCGTCGTTGGATGGAGTTCATGAAGGACTACGACTGTTCCATCCAGTACCACCCGGGTAAGGCTAACGTGGTGGCCGATGCTCTTAGCAGAAAACCTTACGGGGTTATGGCTCAATTAAGAGTGCAAGAGTGGAAGTTATTACATGATATGTGTCATTTGGACACTACTCTCAGGCATGTCACCTATGGGCCGATAATGTCCAACGTGGTGGTTAGGCCACAGATCCTGAGCCAGATCAAGGAGTTACAGAATTCAGATGTTGAGTTGCTTGCTTACCGAGACAAGTCGGTGAGTAACGGCAATCAGGAGTTCGCTTTAAATGATGATGGTGCTATCACATTTAAAGGCAGGTTGTGTGTCCCCGTCGACACAGTTTTGAGGGATGAAATTTTGAATGAAGCTCACCGATCAAAGTACACGGTACATCCAGGAGGTACTAAGATGTACCAGAATCTCAAGAAGCACTACTGGTGGCGAAACATGAAGAGGGAAGTCGCTGGGTACGTCGCCAGATGTTTGATTTGCCAGCAGGTAAAAGCCGAACATCAAAGGCCGGCAGGTCTTTTGCAGTCCCTTCCTATTCCGGAGTGGAAATGGGAGAACATCTCGATGGATTTCATTGTGGGTTTGCCGCGAACGGCGAAGGGCTCCGATGCTATTTGGGTGATTGTGGACAGGTTGACTAAGTCTGCACATTTTATTCCGTACCGAACTACTTTCAATGCAAATCAGTTGGTAGCCCTATATGTTAAGGAGGTGGTTCGACTGCACGGTGTGCCAGTTTCTATCGTGTCTGATCGAGATCCTCGGTTTACTTCCAGGTTTTGGAAAACTTTCCAGGATGCTATGGGTTCTCGTTTAGAATTCAGTACCGCCTTCCATCCTCAGACCGATGGACAAACGGAGAGGGTGAATCAAGTAGTGGAGGATATGCTCCGAGCTTGTATGCTGGATTTTCAGGGTAGTTGGGAGGAACAATTGCCGTTGGTTGAGTTTGCCTACAACAATAGCTACCAGGCAAGCATTCAGATGGCACCTTTTGAAGCTCTGTATGGTCGGAGTTGTCGATCACCGCTATACTGGGATGAAGTTGGTGAGAGGAAGATTCTTGGTCCTGAGTTGATAGAGCGGACCGCAGAAAGGGTCAAAATTATCCGGGAGAGATTGAAAAGTGCTCAGGATAGGCAGAAGAGCTATACGGATATACGCCGCAGAGATTTAGAGTTCCGAGTTGGAGATCGGGTCTTTGTGAAGATTTCGCCGAGTCGGGGAATCATGAGATTCGGGAAGAAGGGAAAGCTCAGTCCTAGGTACGTGGGACCATTTGAGATCGTCACAAGGGTTGGTGAGGTTGCTTACAGGGTAGCACTACCGCCTCACATGGCAGCGGTCCATAATGTATTTCATGTCTCTATGCTTAGAAAATACATTTCGGATCCGTCTCACGTCATCCCTCTTGATCCTGTTGAGATTCGAGAGGATCTTACGTTGGTTGAGCAACCAGTTCAGATTCTGGATCGTCGAGATCAAGTGTTGCGAACCAAGACTATCCCTTTAGTCCTAGTGAAGTGGCAGCATCATTCCAAGGAAGAGGCTACATGGGAGCGAGAAGCCGAAGTACGAGAAAAGTACCCCCATTTATTTGTTTAAGGCCATGGCATTCCCTTGTATTTTGCTATAGTTTTACACATGTATGTATCGTCCAAATATCGGGGACGAAATTTTTGTAAGGGGGGGAGAATGTAGCACCCCGGACTTTTTCATCCTTAATGAATAGCACCTTCATAGCTAATTGGCCGTTTTCATAGTTTTCGTAGTCTAATTAATAAATAAGGGAGAAATCGGAAATTCCAAAACGTCAGAAATGTTCGTTTTCGAAAGACGGATCCAACGCAAGTTGAACCGTCGAAATCCGACGAGCGAGTAAAAAGATATGGTCAAAACAGTCCAGACATAACAGAGCACCGATCGCTCGGTCATTACCTGCGATCGATCGGTCCACTACCGATCGCTCGATGGCTGTCGCACGGTTAACTTTTTTGTATGGGGAAAAATTCCAGAGAGTGTGTTTTTGACCGATCTCTCGGTCATAACACCGATCGACCGGTAAGCCACCGATCGCTCGGTCCATACCACCGATCGATCGGTCATACGCAATTTTTCTTCATTAAGGGTGTTTAAGACTTTAAACACAACCCCTTGCCTATAAATAGGCTGAGTTCGTGCCTTAGGGTTTCAGAAACCCTCTGTGCCCTATCTTAGGAGATTTTGAGAGAGAGAAGAAGGAGAGGAACTACTTGTTGATCAAGCTTGTGGAAGATCAAGGTTCTTTCACTTCCCTTGGTGATTTCCAACCAAGAACTCACTGTTCTTGCTTGTTCCAGCCATTGGGAGTCAAACCCATTGATTTCTCTAAGGTAGATACACTCTACTACAATCTTGCAATCCTACTAGTTACTAAGTATGATTCTTCTTATCTATGCCCTATCTATGTGTATTGATTTTTTGTATGAAAAAGGTGTGATTATATACTTGGATGAAGGTTACTATTATGATGCACTCTAAGTGTTTGATGAAATACCTCTAAGGGATTCTATGCTTAAATATGATGATTTCTCTTATTAAGTGCATATGCTCGCATGTCTCGCATGAACCGATGGTTTCCATGGATTTCTCAAAGTACAAACAAGGGTTTTTCACGAAAAGACGAATTATGAATGATTCTAAGTAACTCTATGATTTCTCTAAGATCGTTTCACAAGCTCTAAGGATCATACCATGCTCACAAGGAAACTCTATGATAATGCTCTAAGATCGTCTCACAAGCTCCACGGATCACAATGAAATGCTCTAAGATCTCTAAGGTTATTGCTCTATGCTCTATGTCTCTACGGATCATAATGACTCTAAGTAACTCCATGAACTCACAAGAACTCATAAGGCTATGATTATCGATTGACTCACACGGTTACAGTTTTGGTTTCGAATATTATCTCACATATGCTTTCACGGTTTCCATGCTTTAAGGATTTTACGGATTTCATTCTCCATGTCTTGTATGCTCTATGCCTAACCGCTTTATTGTTATTAGTTTGTATACACTGAGTATTCCATGCTCAGTCGATATTGTTATGATCGGCAGGTGCTCGGGTTCCATTCGATTTGTGTGGCGACGAACCTTGGGTCGAGGAAGAGTACCGTGACCCGGAGCCTTCCATGGATCACTATCATGACGATGGTGCTCTAGATAGGAGTCGTGACTTCGATTTTTGTTGATCGACCGACTTAGAACTTGTGTCTTTTATTATGTGAGTGTGGGGTTTGTCCACTCCACTTTTGGGTTTCTCACACATGTATACTTGTTGGTTCTTACTTGAGCCAAGCTATAGGAGTATTCATTTTGCTTCCGCTATGTTTAGTATTTTATTTTCCGCTGTGCATTGTATTTCGTTTCCGCTATGTATATTCTGGTACTCTGACAGGTTTCCACGTGTGCCTTATGTATCATACTGGAGGTATGATACGGCGGTCACGAGTCAAAGTATCCTTAACTCCTAGGGGGTATTTTGGGTCGCGACAGACCATGTCATGCTTATGCTTACTCAGAATGTCATACGTATGTCATGCTCATGCTTGTGGTCTACATGTGTGACTTGTGAGACTCTTATCTTAACATACACGTGCATATGTGCTTAAGTGTCGAAATTAACATTCGAGTTGGTAATTTCTTAGATTCCGATCTCCCACCATGGAAACACCACTATACTGTCTCATACCTAATAGTTAGAGAATTCCAGATTTGATAGATTTTCCTCTAAGTTCTCACCTTCCCAATTGCCAATTTTCATGCAAGTAATTAGACATACTTATCAAACAATCACATATACATATCTTATCATAATTCATAGCACAACTCATAATCAATTTACCACAATTTCATAGGAGTATAATAGCATTTATCCTCTCAAGTATTTTCACAAACACCTTGAGTACGCATAATATGAATCCATTGCCCTTCTACATTTTCAAGCATTCATCAAACCATAATCCATCCATACAATCCATTCACCATTCACATCCACATATTAATCCCATCCTCCATACATTTCCCATCCTCCATACATTCTATCTACATTCTAATCCACATTTCCATCCATAATTACTTTACTTTATAAAAATTTAGGAAAAATGCATCTAATCTCTATTCTATCATTCCTATCATATTAACATTCACAAAACATTAAAATAGAGTTGATTAGGATAGTATATCGACCTTAGGAATCCTTCTCTTGGATTCAAAATGCTCCTGAGGTGATTTGGGGAAGCTTTCCAAGCTCTCCTTGCAAAATCCAAGCTATCTCCTTCTTCTCAAAGAAATCCCTCTCTCAAAACCCTAGGTTTTCTCTCCCTTTTTGCCAAATTAGGTTAGAAATAGGTAGAGTATTCTAATACCCCGAAATAGGATCCATATTCATAGCCCCAAGGTCTGAGAACCAAAAGACCAAAAATCCCTTACTAAAATTCTGCAAAAACATGAAAGACCGAGCGATCGGTCGCCTACCGATCGACCGATGCTCTTGACCGAGCTCTTAGTCAAAAACACACTCTCTGGAAATTTTCCCCATACAAAATTTTGGACCAGTCGATAGATACCGATCGATCAGTTTTGGACTAATCGATCGCTACTTCTGACCGAGCGATCGGTTGTGAACCGATCGATCTCTAGCGATCGGTGTTCTACATATTTTTGACCTATTAAACTGTTTCGGTCATAACTTTTGACTCGATCGTCGGATTTCAACGATTCAACTTGCGTTGGATTCATCTTCCAAAAAGGTACATTTTTGGCATGATAGAATTTCTAAATTCCCCTTTATTTCTGGACCAAATTGTCCCCAAAGTTGACTGATCTGCAATTCCATTAGATAAAACATCGGAAAACCCACTTTTGTCTTAGCTTAGACTAAAATATGGAAAAAACTTTAAACATGAACCTTGAAGTGGGTTCCAATACCTTTTTAATGGTTTAAGAATCACTCAATTCCAATAAACGGTGCCAAAACTGGAGCTTCCTAAAGGTCAGGGTGTGATATGACATCCCTCTGCTTACAAGTTTGATTAAGCCTTAATCACACAATACCAATTAGATATTAATACATAAACATTAAAACATCATAAGGACCATAATACTCTTAATACTTGTAATAAAGACAAGAAAAAGATTCGGGTCTCTACATTGTTGGCTTCAGAACACTAGGCCTTCCAGGGGAAGAGTCCATGTGATTTTGTCATTAGCCTATATGAAATATTTTTTCAAAAACATGATTTTTGAGTCAAAACAGTTGATTTTCATTAAAAGAGATGACTATTTATAAAATGACTCAAACAAAAAGAGGCCGAAAGTGGCATAACTTTTGGATTTTACAAATAGGAGCAAAGAGAGATAGATGAAGGAGAAGGGTGATGCTTAGTCACTACTGTCTTAGACCAACCTGTCCTGAAGACCAACCCATCCCGCTAGATATTCTACTTCAGTAGCATCTTCGACAACCAGCTCGTCAAATATTTGGGCCATGTTGAACACTTCTGGATTTGGAATCCCTGAAGACTAGGCATTGGGCTGGGGGATTAAGGCAATAGGTGCAGCAGAGGTTTCTAGATAGGTTTTGAAGATTCCCACAGGGAAGGTTATAAAGCAGTGTGGTCGGAGCTCAGGTTTCGCCGACTGTCAGCTCTTCTTAGTCAGCTTGGAGAGGTAATCCTTGTATTTGGGCAAATATCCTAATTCGAAGGGAGATGTATAGCGAGGAGGCGTGAACCTCTTCTTCATACCCTGATTCCTAGCACCGAGATCATTTCCAAGCTAGTAGTTCATTCTGGCCATCATTCTGACAAACGGTGGCACTGTTTGCTTGCTTTGTTGTTTTACCTGGGCGATAGAACTAACCTGCTTGAACAGGAATGTCATGAAGGTGGTGCCTTGCCCCAGCTCCTGGATGTCCCCAAAGGAACTTACCAACTCTTCAGAAGGGATGACGACCAGACAGTCATCCTAGATGAACTTGATTCTTTGGTGCAGAGAGGAGGGAATGGCTCCGGACGCATGGATCCACGACCTCCCCAAGAGCAAGGTAAATGAGGCTGGCACATTTACAACTTGAAAGTTTATCGAGAACTAAGCTGGTCTGACCCCGATGGTCAAATCAATGTCACCCAGGTTTTACAGTGTAGAAAGTGTGCAGACATTCAAGCCGGAGCCATTGTCGATGAGCACTGATGATAAAGTTCTGTCTATGCACTGAACTGCTATGTACAAGGACCGAGTGTGATCCCTGTCGCTGTCCGGTATTTCCTCTTTCGTGAAGGAAATGATTCTGGATTTGAGGATTTGCCCTAACATTTGCCCTAATTTCTCAGGCGTTATGTCTGGTATTACGTGGGCATTGCCGAATACTCGGAGCATTTGCTTCCTGTGATGCTCTGAAATGAGAAGAAGACCCAAGATGGATATCTGTGTTGGGACCTTGCTCAATTACTGAGCTATATTGAACTCCTCTGTTTTCTCTAGGATTTTCAATAGGACTGCTGAATCAGTTGCTTCCTTCTGCGGGTTTGACGCCCTTGCTTTCTCTTTCTCTGTACTCTTTGCCTTTGCCAACTTGGTCACCAGAGGTTAATATACCCGGCCAGATCTGGTTAGGTTGACTATGCTCTCGTTCTCAATGATGAGAGAGTGGAGAGCGAGTACTCGGTTGAGGTCAAAAGGAGGCTCTGGGATGTAGGGGATCCGGACAGGGCCTGAAGAGGTTGAGGCTTGAGTTGGAGCTGTAGGCCAATTTGTAGGGCAATGGATTGTGTAGATGATTTGTTTAGGGATAGGTATCTGGATTAGAGACTGAATGGTCTGTATGTTTGACTGGGGGAAAGGGATTATGACAGGGGACCGGTAAGAGGGCCTGATGATGTCATCATCAATTGTGGGTGTGTTAGGTCCTGGTTGCCCTACCCCGGGCTCTTCCCACTGAATAAATTTGATTTGATTATTATGTGTGGACAGTGGCACCTGATTGATGTTGGTGTTGCTGGGGGTCAACTCAACCCTTCCGTCATCCAAGAGATCTTGGATGACACACTTCAGGCCTATGCAATAGTCTGTAACATGGCCTGGGCTTCTGTGAAGGGCGCAGTGATGATCGACATTGTAATTCTTGTTCTGTTTTTCTGGAGGTAAAAGAAGTGTGGGGCCTCTCAAGTCAAGAAGGCCCTATTTTATTAGGAATTCCAACAACTGGCTGAATGTGTACGGAAGAGGGGTAAAGCTTCTGGGAGGACGGTTTTACCCTTGGCTGGTCGGGCTGACCAGGTATTCCTGACAACTGATTACTGCTGAGCTGCTGGAGCTGGTAATCTGATGGGTGTTGTAGAGGCAACCATATGTACATCCTCCTTCTTTCTGATGGGTTGCTCTTCATATTGGTCATATTCCTCTCCTCCGCCTGTTGCAGGTATCAGGTATGATGAAGGGGGGAGGGCGAGGCTCTAGTATAGGTTGCTTGGTTGGTTCTCCAATTGGGATCCAGGTAGTGGGTTCTTCAGTTCAAGTACCAATTAGAATCTTTAGGGATTCCAGAATACTATCAAGCTTTGATTGTATGGCTGCTATGTCTCTGTCATGTGACTGCAAGATCTCACTGGTTCGCTGGTGCTAATCTGCAGGTTCTGCCATCGACTCTGAACTGCTTCCTGATTGGGTCGTGTAAGTGCTGCTATCTGATTGGGCTGTGCAAGGTACTATCTCTGTAATTGATACCTCTATCAAGGCTGCGTCTACGGCTGCTGCTTCTGCGAGAATCGGAGTCAGAGAACGAGTCACAGGTCGGCTTATGCAACCTAAAAAAGAATGCAATGGCTAATCATGATTATGCATGATGACAGGAAGCAGATGCTAGAAAAAGAATTTTTTATTGATGCATGAAGAGTGCAGTGAGTACAGGGATAGTGTGACTCAAATAAAGAGAAAAAGACTCGATCCTAGGTAGGCCCATCAAGGATCGCGAAGTCAAGTGGTCGGGGCACACCATGAAGATCCATGATCTATTGCTAAAGGGATGTGACCTCAACTCCATGTGCGTAAGGGTCTCAGTAACGTTGAACATGCAGTATCCAAACTGTTGGATACGGGAAGTCATCTCCACCTTTGCACAATCAAGCTGCTCCTGGTGGAAGTGCAACTGGGCCCAGATGATGACTGCTTCTCTAGCGTCGCTCCTGTGTCTCATGTGGAGAGACTAGATTTTCTGCTCGAGTTATTTGACCTGCTCTTGTGTAGCTTGGAGTTCGCGATCCAGTTCTGCTTCCTATTGCTTGAATGTATGTGGAGCTTTTTATAGCCTTTTTTTCATTTTTGCTGGATCTGGAGCTGTCTCTCCAGGAAGAAGTCTATCCAGGGAACCACCATTTTAGCTAGGAGTATGGTTCCTTGTGATGGAGCTGCGATTGGTATGGGCAGTTCCCTGGGTGTGGGCATGCCTGGTAGAATGTCAGGATTATCCACCTACTGTCGGTATGGCAAGTTGGTCGGTGGTCCTGATGTAACCATGAAATCCGGCCATTGGTCTCATCTAGAGCTGTGCCAAGCTAACTAAAAGCGTCGGGTGAGGTTGTCAGAGTGCACTATGAAAGTGATCCAATCATTTTCCTATCAGTCTATCACTGGGATATGCTGAGGGAGTCTAAACTGTCGGAGGACTCGGAGTGGTGTATAGACTACGGAGCCTGTTAAACCAGCAAGAATTATGTATGGTCTGCCGGTGATGATAACACGGGGTAGCCTATTCAGTACAAGTCACTCACATTGCCATATGATTTCTTCCTCTAACAGGGTTTCGAGAAGCTGGTAGAGCTTTCCGACGTCTGTAGTTGCTATAGGACCTTGATTCTGAGAAATCTTTTGAGGTAGACTGTAGGCATCGCGGATGCCATTCGGTACCGATATGATTATAGATAAGTGACTTACCAACTAGAGGTGTAGGAGAGGTGTACTGGCATGGAAGATGTCCTTTTCTGCAGCCTATCGACTGGTTGAGAGCTCTGAAAAGTTCTACTAGGATGACTGATACAACTGAGCAGGAGTTGTGCATGTCCTCGATGATCCTGACCAGAACTAATTCGATAAGTGAACAACACCTTGGGAATACCAGTTGAGACATGGCTATCAATGCAAGGGCATTGAGACCGGGACGTTCTGTTCCAATGGGGTTAGGGTTCCACTTGCGCTTGTACTCCAAAGACACAAGTATCCGATCAAAAGAGCCGTTAGGGCCGGGCTGCAAGCAGGCAGGCTTGATATGTAAGAACCTGGATAGGTCTGCCTGATATGTTGTCTTGTAGCGCGGTACAATGACTTCGTCGTCCATGTTTAACCCTAGAATGCGCTAAATCTCTTCCAGTGTTGGGCAAAACTTGTTCTTACCAAAATAGAATACCACGTGAGATAGGCTCCAACACTGGATAGCAGCGTTCATGAGGCACGAGTCCGAGTTAACCACAGATAGGTTTAGGATAGTTTCGGTTTTGTAATACTAAGCCCAAGCGAGACGCTAACTCGAAGTAAAGGCCCCAATTGCTTTCTGGAGGTTGTCATCACATGCCCCCTGAGAAGTTAGATGCATGGGTCTTGACGGTCGACCCATTGACTGAACAATCCCTAAAGGACCTGCCATCTACCTGGACAATGTACAGACTCTATGAGTGCACTGTGTATGCACATGGAATGCAAAAGATGATGCAATATTTATTTATTTTTTATTTGATTGGGTGTGATAAGGCACAGGTGATCCGATAGGGCAGATGGACGGAGGTCCGACGTGCTTTAGCCTAGGTTGTTTGGAAACCGCAAGACCTATCAGGTCAAGATTGGGGATAGGCTCAGTAAAGGTCTGTTTGCCTGGGATTTGGACCCCATATACTATGTCGGGAAGCAGGATTGGATGTAGTTTATTACAAGCATAGGTTTGCTCATTACATACTCCTGGGTGGGTGGTTATCCAGGTAGAATGTGTTTGGATAGTCAACCACGACTGGGGACAGGTATAGGGTGCAAGCAGGTTAGGGTTTATAGTAGCCCTCCTTGGATGGGCTGCTTGCAGACTATACCCTAACCTATGCTATATGTATGAATGCTAGTTTGAAGCAGGTGCGTTCCTAGCAGAATAGGGGATCATTTAACACTGTATATGAGACTCCCTAGTATAGAACATACCTGAAAAAGGACGATTGGCGTAAGCCGGAGCATTCAGAATCATTCCCTGAGGGTAATCACACAACATGAGTAACTCCGCAGACCTCTAAGACATTTAAGTCACTGACACTAAGGATGATCATCCAGCAGCTGTTAATGTAATAAGCCTGTCTACTGGGTTAAATGAGATAATTACACTACTATGACATGTATGGATGCATAATACACAATTAACCAAGAGATGTAAAATGATTAGTGTTAATTTAAACACTTAGGCATTTTCATTAAGATTAAGGTTTAGTTGGCTTAAACCTGGGTTCCCGGTCAAACCCAACAAATTACACACTCCCCAGCAGAGTCGTTAGAGTTGTGAGCGCGGATTTCCATGAACACTCACAAAGAGAAGGAATGTGATTACCTGCATACCCTCGTGGGTGTGAAAGGGTTTTTTCAATTAAGAGTTGCCACCTATTCATTCAGAAAGGATAAGTCCCCCAAGTTTGGATAAGGTCTTGGTCTATGAGTGAGATCAGGGTAAGGGGTTTAGTAAAGTTCGAGGAAGGTGTTAAGCACCCCGAGGCTTCCATTTTACAACGGTTCCGTACTCCCCAGGTTTAAGCCAACAAAGTTAATCTTGATTAGAATGCTGGAGTGTTTAAGTTAACACTAATCCAAGAAAAGAAAAGCTAATGGGGTCGAACCCAGGTTGGGTTGCCTACGAACTCACAGGGTGAGACTAGACCAAGCGTAGTTCTACCACGTGAGCCTGTGCCAAAGCTGGGGGCGTGTGTGTGTGCACCAAGGGTGGCTAACATAGACTAGTCTGGTAGACTAGGATTTGGTCAAGTGCGAGGTATTCAAGTCTGGTAGGCTTAGGGGGTAGTCCGATAGACTAAGACGGAGTCCGACCTGGATTAGGATTACTAACCGGGGTTAGGTCGAACTAACTATGGTTAGGGTTACTAACCACAGTTAAGGGGATGTGAGATGTAGCTCGATAGGCTAAGGGGAGCCCTGGTAAGCCAAAGGTAAGTCCTGTAGACTTGGCTTTTAGGGTTGGTAGGCCGTAAACCAAGATTAACTACGATTAGGGTTGTTAATCAGAGTAAAAGTGGTCTAACTGTAGTTAGGGTTGATATCCAGGATTAGAAAGGGGGCCAAAGTCAGTTTTATGGTCCAAGTTTATTTTTAGGATTTTCAGATTAATTTTCCAAAGTTTGTAAGGTTAAGGGGTGGTTAATCGCGGTTAAATATTAACCGGATGTGTATTTAATCGTGATTAAGGGTTTTGTAAAGTCTAGGGTGGGCCCAGGGGGCTAGGCAGGGCCTAAAGTGGCCTCCTACCAGGCCTGGGCTCCTACAAAAGCCCAAAATCAAAACACAGTTAATGTCGGTAATAGAATTACCGACATTAGGAATAATGTTTTTAACCAGTGTTTTTGCCTCTGTTAACTAGGGTTAAGGTGTAACCTAGGGTGATCTGAGATCAAGGGAGTGTAGAGGGGACTCCTGGGAACAGTTTGAGGCTATTGTGGGCCTCAGGGGGTGCCTGGAGTGGGTCCCACTGAGGTCCAAAGGCACTGTGCACAGAAACACATATTGGCTGTAATTATTCCACCGCCAATACTGAAATAGGCCAGAAACAGATTGGCGGTAGAAGCTCTACCGCCAAAATGCATAGTTTGCTTGCTTTTGAATTTAACTATGGTTAAGGCTAATCCAAGGACCTGGAAGGACCAGGTCTGGTCTAGGGGAGTGAGAGGAGTTCAACTTGGGCCCTGGATATGGACCAAGGCTCACCTAAGCAGGCCAAACGAAGCTTAAACAGAATGTGTCAGGAATGGCGGTACTGAGACTATCGTCATTCCTGGTTTTGCAAAAAAAACCAGATTTTTCCCATGAGGGCTGTGCACAGGTATGTCCAGGGGTTCCCTCATGATGTGAGGGATCCCTAAAGGGTCTGTGAAGGTCTGCCAAGCTTCATGGAAAGTGCTCTACTCGTTGGGGTTCACCACATCTATGAACAAGGTGGGTGAACACCTTGTTCGGTTCAAACTACACACTAAACACCAGCAATGAATAGTAAATAACTCCCCTAGAATTGACCAGGGGCTCACAGTAATTCAAAAAGAAAGAAAAAGTGTTGAGGGGTAGGGCCCTACCTTGCTCTGCTTTTGCCGAAGAGGGGTGGTGGCAGTGGTGGTGGTGATGTAATGGGGGTGCTACACAGGCAAGGGGAGAGTTGTGGTGATCTCAGGTACCTCACCAAAACTTTAGGAAGATGAGGATAGGGGTTTAAACTTGTTATTTTCCAGCAGAGGTTCGAATATGAAGAAATTCGATCGTTTGCACAAGAGGGGGATTGGGTTTTATAGGGAAAACCACTGAGGACCTACAAGGGATTAAGTAGAAGGAGGAAGAGCTGGTTGGACCAAGGGGATGTCGTGTGAGAGGCTTGAGGTGAAGGATGAAGTGAGGGTGGAGTGTGCAGGGCGTTTGCAGTGGTGCAAACCCAAAACTCGCAAGATGTCAGTAGAAGGTCTACCGCCAATGTGAAATCAGGTCAAATTCTAATTGGCGGTAGACCTTCTACTGTCAATAAGTAATTTTTAGAAGAACAAGGCCTAGCCCATGCACACTCGGTCCTGGAGGCTGTCTTTAAGGTTTTTGGGCCTTGTGGGCCCATGTAAAGGACTCGGGCCCTAAAGGCCTTGGATATAGGGTTTAAGCCCTAGGGACTCTAGGGCTAGGCTAGGGCATCAGCTGGGGTCACCTACGGTTAGGTTTTTTGCATGGGGTTTTGCATTAGGGTCCAACTAGGGATAGGTCCTAGGGTTTAACTAGGGATAGGTCCTAGGGTTTAACTAGGGTATTTCTAGGGTTTGACTTAGGGTGTTACCTAGGATTTATCTAGAAGCTTACCTAGGTTTAAGAGATTTCTCAGGGGGTAACCATGGTCAAAATACTTCAACCATGGTTAGATGGGGTGTAAAAATTGGGTGCTTACAAGGGTCACTTGGGTCGCCTTCATACTTGAAAGTGAGGCCGACCATTGGTGGAGGTCCGCGGTTAGGACCTGGGATTTGACCCGACAGGGTCAAGATTGGACTTGGGGAGAATTTTTGGACATCTTCTACAAGAAGTACTTCCCCATCGGGATGAAGGAAAAGAATAAAGTAGAACTCATTACCTTGGAGCAAGGTAACATGTCCATGGCAGCCTACGAAACCAAGTTCTCTGAGCTATCCAGATTTGCTCCTCACATAATAGGTACTGAGGCTATGAAAGCCCAAAAACTCGAAAGAGGGTTGAAGGCCTACATTAGGGACCGGGTCTCGATGTTTCATTATGAGACATATGCCGAGGTAGTGGACAAAGCTCAACTAGCCAAGTCTAATTCCGAAGAATTCTTCAAGAGAAGGGGAATATAGAAAGGTCAGTTTAGTGGCTCAGTAGAGAAGAGAGCTAGGATTATGTCATAACAGCCTTCAAGGCCAGCACAGTTGCATAAGTTGTACACTACACCTCCAGCTCCTTGCCCTTTCGTTCCACTGGCTTCACGCCCAGCTACTACACAGGCTCCTCACCCCGCATTATCTCAAGCATAGGATATGCGCCTTCTACATTCTCATATGAGCCCTGTACTTATTGTGGTAGGACGCACTTGGCCGAGGATTGCTGGAAGATCTCAGGTAGATGTTTTCATTGTGGTGACCAAGGTCACATGATCAGAGATTATCCCCGCCGTCAGATGCCACCTCAGTCTCAGGGGAGTAGGCCCCAGTTAGGCAGTGTTCTCAGTAGGGCTTCTCACAGGCATCGAGGCCCTCATAATCTACACGGCCACCTCGTCAAGCAACTCAGGGCTGAGTCTTTGCTTTGTCAGAGCAGGACGCACGTGTATCGAATGATGTCGTGCAAGGTACACAAGAATGATAGAATTTAAGTTGTGAATGCTTACTATTATGTGATGTGCTTGTTTTGCTATACAATAGGTTACCTATAGATGATGTGTATACTTGCTTAAATTTTATTGATGATTAGTTATGAATTACACAGGCGCTTTATTAATGAATGAATGTCTAGCCCGAGTGTTGATCGACACCGGATCCACTCATTCTTTCATCTCGCCTAGCTTTGCAAAGGGTTGTCAGCTGAGTCTAGTCCATTGGAGCATGAGTTAACCATTTCGACTCCGCTCGGCAAGTCAGTGGATATAAACCGAATATACAAAGATTGTGTAGTTCAAGTGGGGCAGAATGAGTTGCTAGTCGACCTCATCATCCTGGAGTTTCAAAATTTAGACTTTGATGTCATTCTTGGGATGGATTAGCTATTGACTCACCACGGACATGTGGCGTGTTTTAAGAAGATGGTGAACTTCAAGCCAGAGGGAGTAAAGTCGTTTCATTTTTGAGGGCTACAAAGAAGGGATATTGCTTGTTTTACGGCATTAAGCTTAGCGAACCAAAAGGCACAAAACTCCTCAAACATTTTGGTTGTGAGCGAGTTCTTAGATGTGTTTCCAAAGGAATTGCCTGGATTGCCTCCAGTTCAGGAAGTTGAGTTCGCAATAGAGCTTGCTCCAGGCACAGCTCTAATTTCAAGAGCGTTGTACAGGATGGCCCCAATAGAGCTGAAGGAGCTGAATGAGCAAATTGAGGAGTTACAATAACATGGTTTCATCCGACCAAGTGTGTCACCATGGGGAGCTCCTGTACTCTTCATGAAGAAAAAGGATGGGTCAATGAGGATGTGCATCAACTATAGACAATTGAACAAGGTCACAATCAAAAATTGTTATCCTTCGCCTCGGATAGACGACTTGTTCGATCAATTGAAGGGAACGAGATTTTTCTCGAAGATTGATCTTAGATCGGGGTATCATCAATTGAAGATTATGGCAGAAGATATTCCAAAGACGGCTTTTAGGACTCGGTATGGTCACTACGAGTTTCTAGTCATGCCTTTTGGGTTGACGAATGCACTGACGACGTTCATGGACGTGATGAACTGAGTGTTCAGACCCTATCTCGATCAATGTGTCGTGGGGTTTGTTGACAACCATGTTAATTTTAAACCAAGAGAAGTTCCATCAAGATGAATTTCAGAAAATTTTATTTAAAAAATTGCATTTCATTTCATAATTCATAAACAAGGTAACCAATCATCCATATTCACATTTTTCTCATAAGCAACATTCACATGCAACATTCATTTTTTTCTCCCCCTTGGCATCATCAAAAATAGAATGGAGAAAATTAAATAGACAACTCAAAAGATTGGAAAAAGATCTCATATATATCAAAAAATGGAGGTACAAGTATGATCTTTGTTAAAAACAGTCAATACATCAAAAAAATAGAAAAACAGGGTCTTCAGTTGAGTTTTTCTCTCTTCCTTGAGCTATCAGGCTTTGAAGAAGTGTTTTTTCTCTTATGAGATACAGTCTTGGAAAGGCCCTTGGAGGAGGAGGAGTCACTGGAAATCACATACTCAGCTGGTTTGTCTTGAGGTTGCTCTTCAGTCTTTCCTTGAGGTTGCTCTTCTAGTTGAGCTTGAGGTTGAGATAGGACTTCCACATCAACAGGGATAGGAATGTGAGACAGCTTATTCCTTATGCTCAACATTTCAATAGCAGCTTGATTAACTCTAGAATCCATTTCTCCAATGACAGGGGCCTAAGCATCTAATAATCCCGATATATGATGAATAAAGCTGGCTTGCACATTCACAGCCTTTCCTATGCTGGTGACATCATCACTCAGCCTCTCACTCACCACTGATGCATTCATAGCCTTCCTTTCTATCAAAGACAAGATGGAGTCAACTCTTTTTTTAATGACCTCTCCAGCTATCTTAATCTCCTCTAGCCTGGGCTCAATCTGCTCATCTCTCTTCTTCAGCTCAGTCTGGATACCATCCATCCTGGACTCTAGAGATGATAATCTGTCTCTAGTCTCGGACTGGAGGCTCTCAAAACTCTCCCTCAAAGAAGCCTGGAACTGGAGTTGGCTCTGCCTCATCTCGAACTGAAATTGCTCAATACTAGAACCATGGAAGCAATCTAACCAGCCATGAGGCTGATCTGCTCCTCTGATGCTGCTGGCCTGCTGGGAGGCTCAAAATACTGTCCTCAAAGTGATGTGAGTCCTGTCTGTAAGAAGACTCAAAAAACTCAACATCTACCATCACCTCTGGCCACTCAAGTCAAGCCTCAGTATCTACTACTGGCTCATCAACAATCTCTGGCTCTGTTGGTAGTACTGGCTCTGCTGCTAAAGATGGAAGAATGACAGGGGGATGAGCAGGAGAATGGATAGGAGATGAACTGGGATCATAAGAAGAATGGAGTGGATCAGAAGAATTAGGAATGATGGAAGGATTTGTAGGAGATGAAGGGGTGGTTTGGGATTTTGGAACCCAAACATTCCTGGAGTCAATCCATGTGTATCCCATACACATAATGGTAGCCTTTGAGTACACATCTGAATCATATAGAATAATTTTATCTTTATAGAGAGATAAAGGGACTTTGAAATGCTTAAAAATTATGGTAAGAACAAGGCCAAAATTCAATCTTCCAGAAGTTCTTTTGGTAGCATCAAGCATGACATGAATGATGATGAAAGTGAGGTCAACATGTTTGGTGGTTAGGATACACCAAATCAAGAATACATCAAAAAAATGTAATGAAATCTCTACCACCTCCCTAAAAATAATGTTGTAGGTAATGATATGATGGGCAAGTCTAGCATCAAGGGTGAGATCCTTGAGCTTAGGAGGGGCAGGTTTAATGATGTCCTTGTTGACACACATAACCTTCAAGGCTTCAATTACATCAAAGCCTTTATGGGAAACCCACTGCTTAATGGTGAAATTAAGGAATTCCCCATTAGGCAAACGAAGAATAGACTGAAGTTCAGTATGGGTAACTGAAATCAATTTACCATGAGCATAGGAAGTAAAGGATTTGGTTTCCTTTTCATAAGACAGATGAGAATAAAATTTTCTGATTAGGTCTGGGTACATGGGTTCACGGAATTCAAGAAACCTATGCCACTTAAGGGCATGGAATTTTGAAGCAAGAACATCTAGCCCTATTTCTTTGAATAGAGTGAAGTCTGGAACCTTACCCAAGATAGGTACCCACTTGTAGAAGACTTGTTTGTACTTCTCTTCAGCTTTCTTGCTCTTGAACAGACTGGCAGAGGCCTACTGAGATGACTCTCCCACCTTAGCTTTCCCTTTTGCCTCTTTGGATGGCTTCTTCTTTGATGGAGCATCCGACGGATTTTTGGTTCGAGGAGCCATTATCTTGGTTAGGGTAAAGATATTTGGGGTTTTAGAATGATTTTGGATGAGTTTAGAGGAGAAAGGAAGATTTTGGAAAGGGAGGGAACTCAGATTTGAAAAGTTTGAATAGTGGAGGTTTGGGAAAAATTAGGTTTATATTTATAATCCTGCAGTCACTCGTCGACGAGTTGGGTGGACTCGTCGTTGAGTGGCTAAACAGAAATCAATTTTACAAACACTCATCAACGAGTAGAGTGGACTCGTCATCGAGTGGCTTAGTAGAGGCTACTATTAGCCACACTCGTCGACGAGTTGATATCACTCGTCGCCAAGTCCAGACAGAAAACTTTTAAAAAAAATGAGTTTTTCATTTCAAATTCGAATTCATTAATCTTTAAATCTTCTCTTTATTAATTTAACATTCAAAACCTTAATTCAAATAGATATACACTGTAGCACCCCGGACTTTATCATCTTTAATGAATGGCACTCTCGTAACTAATTGGCCGTTTTCGTAGTGTAATTAATAAATAAGGGAGAAATCGGAAATTCTGAAACGTCAGAAATGTGCGTTTTCGAGAGACGAATCCAACGCAAGTTGAATCGTCGAAATCCGACGAGCGAGTCAAAAGATATGGTCAAAACAGTCCAGACATACAGAGCACCGATCGCTCGGTCCAGTCAGGGATCGATCGGTCCATAACCGATTGATCGGTAGCTATCGCACGGTCAGAAATTTTGTATGGGGAAATTTTCCAGAGAGTGAGTTTTTGACCGGTCGATCGGTCATAAACACCGATCGCTCGGTAGGCAACCGATCGATCGGTCATTAACACCGATCGCTCGGTCTTCGCGTTTTTTTGCAGAAATTTCAGTAAGGGCTTTTTCGTCATTTGGGCATTTCACCCTTGCTTTATAAGCCTTGCACGAGCCTAAGGGTTTCATAAACCCTTAGGGCAGATATTTGAGAGAGAGTGGGAGAGGAGAAAGGGGTTCTAACCTAGGGTTTCAACTTGAGAGTGAATCAAGGGTTTAAACACCCAAGATCATCCCAAAAAGGGCGTGGATTCATCAAGTCCAACCTCAAACTCGTGTGGCATTCCCATTCCAAGCTAGGGCAGTGATCCTACGGCATTTTGAAAGGGGTTTCTTCCCCAAATCAAGCCTTCTTCAAGTAAGGGTTCTTCCCTACCATTTGAGGTTCGATTTCAAGGTTTCTTCAAGGTCAAGCCTTGATTTCAAGGTTAGTACACTCTACTAACTTCATTAGTGATAACCTTGATTTTTCTTCCTCAAATATGATGATTTTATATGTTGTTGTCCCTTTTATTGAGTTGTGATGAAATCCCTATAATAAATAAGATAAATGGATAAAGGTGTGGGAATGTGTGATTGGATGGTGGATTGTGGCGAATGGGTGCCGTGTGGGGTGTTGTATGTAATGGGATGGATAATGGTGGAAGGGCGTTTTCAACATAATGAACATACCTTTGTGATGGATGAAAAACATGCACTAAGCAACTTAAATGAAAAGGCTATAATAGTGATGCTTACCAAGTGCTTGAGAAAATGTTTAAATGACGATTTGAATGAGTGAACTTGAATTATAAAAGCATGCATTGAATTATTCTTTCTAAAATGCCTATCTTGATCAAATGTGCTACATGTCATTTACATTTCCATATGCTCATATTAAGAATTGAAATGCTATGCTCATGTGACCATCATACTCAAGTATGTCCTCATGCCTACCACAATTTCTACACACACGCACGCATGCTTGCATGAACTGAGTTTATTTCACGAGTATTAGTGCATGAGAAATAAAACGAGAAACAAGCATATGTCAAGGAGGTTGGTAGCCCAGGGATGTGCGGGTGCTAGCCTCTGGCTCACAAGTTAAACGAACATGAATATCAAGGGTAGGGCATATCCCTAGGATATGTCATACCTGGCTCACAAGAAAACACGACGAGCAAGGATCAAGAAACATGGAAGGGTGTTAGTGTACTAAGACCAGGTACGGGCACTAACATCTGTTCCCCAACACGCATGAAAGTATGCTAGTGTACTAAGACCAGGTACGGGCACTAGTGTATGTTTCCAAGACAAGCATGAAAGGATGTTAATGTACTAAGACCAGGTACGGGCATTGACATCTGTTTCCAACAAGTATGAGAGGATACTAGTATACTAAGACCAGGTACGGGTACTAGTATCTGTCTCCAAGCGAGAATCAAGAAATATGGAAGGGTGATGATGTACTAAGACCAGGTACGGGCATTATCATCTGTTCCCAGGCAAACAAGAAAACTCACGAGTAAGTCAACAAGAACATACGCATAATACTCACTCACGAGACAAGAACCGGGCAAGAACCTAGTACGTCCGTCCAGTTCATAGTTCGGGTACTAGCTAAACCAGAACAAAACAAGGCAGGTGTGTTTTCCACGATACGAGAACAAGTCATGACTTTTGGATACGAATTTACAATGCATAAGTTGATGTTCATAATTTACTTACGTGGTTATGTTGTTTTAGCTTCCGCGCTCTGAATTGGTATCTCTTGGGTGAACTGTATCATGTATTACATGTTATGCTATTGTTATTACTATTGTTAGTTAGTAGCTTGTACTCGCTGAGTATTCCATGCTCAGCCGTACTTTTATGTCGGCAGGTACATTATGCAGCATATGAACTCTTGCCCCTTGGATCGAGGTAGCTCGGGGTGAGCAGGAGATTCTTCGGATGGTTACCTAGATATTAGGAGACGTGGCGTATGGCCAACGGTTGGGATGAGCGAGAGAGAGAGAGACATGTATTTTGGGATTTCCTTGGGGACTTTTCGTGTGAGCTTGAGTGGGTGACTCAAGCATTTGTACTCTTGTGATTATTGTATTCTATCCAGCTATTAATGATGTGGACACTTGGAATTACATTTATGTTAAAGGAAATTTTAGTCTCTCTATTTTTGCATGCCTTGTTATGCTCTCGCCGGTTGACTAAGGTTAGGTCGCGTCGCCAAGGTATCCTAACTCCTAGGGGGTATTTTGGGGCGTGACATACACTATAAACACATTTCATCATTCAACACAGATCATCATTTGGCACATTCAAGCAAGATTTCTCAATTTCAGACTTTTGGCATATTTTTATTTAATATCACACAGTCTGGCCATGCCCAATTCCCTTCTTAGGGTACTGAATCTATCATAAGGGAGGGGTTTGGTGAATATATCAGCTAATCGGTTATTAGTTTCAACAAATTTGAACACTACATCTCCATTTTGAACATGGTCCCTTATAAAATGATATCTAATTTTAATATGTTTAGTTCTAGAATGTTGAATAGGATTTTTTGTCATACATATAGCACTTGAATATTATCACATTTAATAGGGATTCTATCATAGAATAGTTTGAAATCCTCTAATTTTTGTTTCATGTATAAGATTTGACCACAACTCCCAGCTGCAATATATTCAGCCTCAGCTGTAGATAGATCTACTAAGTTTTGTTTCTTACAAGACCATGAAACTAATGAGTGTCCTAAGAAGTGACATATGCCACTAGTGCTTTTTCGATCAACTTTGCATCCAACAAAGTCAGCATTAAAATAACTAACTAGTTCTAGTGATGTGTTCATAGGGTACCAAAGTCCTAATTCAAATGTTTCAATTAGATATTTGAAAATTCTTTTTATAGCAGACATATGTGATTCTTTAGGATTAGCTTAAAATCTAGCACATATATAAACACTAAACATGATATCAGGTCTACAAGCAGTCAAGTATAATAAACTACCAATCATACATCAATACTTAATTTCTTCCGCACTTATGCCCTTTTCATCTTTATCCAGTTTTGTAGATGGACTCATGCGAGAGTGTCAGCTTCCTTTGAGTTTTCCATCCCAAATTTTTTGAGAAGCTCTCTTGTGTACTTGGCTTAATTGATGAAGGTGTCTTCCTTTGTTTGCTTGATTTGAAGTCCGAGGAAGAAGTTCAACTCCCTCATCATGCTCATTTCAAATTTATCCTGCATGGTTTTAGTAAATTCTTGACAAAGAGTTTCATTAGTAGAGCCAAAAATAATATCATCTACATACATTTGCATTATAAGCATATTATCATTTTTTGATTTTATAAACAATGTAGTAATAATTTTTCCTCTAATGAACTCATGATTTTCAAGCAAGAAGCCATTTAATCTATCATACCAAACTCTAGGAGCTTGCTTTAAACCATAAAGGGCATTAGTGAGTTTGAACACATGATTAGGCAATTTTTGACTTTCAGAACTAGGAGGTTGTTCAACATATACTTCCTCCGAAATAAATCCATTAAAAAAGAACTTTTAACATTCATTTAAAATAGTTTAAAATCTTTATAACTAGCATATGCAAGAAACATTCTAATAGCTTCAAGTCTAGCAATAGGGGCAAATGTTTCATCATAATCAATTCCCTCTTCTTGTTTGTATCCTTGAGCTACTAGTCTAGCTTTATTTTTCATGATGTTTCCACTTTTATCCTTTTTATTTCTAAAAATCCACTTAGTACCAATTATTAATTTACTTTTAGGACTAGGTACAAAGTCCCAAACTTAATTTCTTTCAAATTGATTAAGTTTCTCTTGTATAGAAATTCCCCAAGGTTCATCATTAATTGCTTCAAGTGCATTCTTAGGTTCAATTTGTGAGAGGAATACAAGGTTATTACAAATATTTCTTCTTGTTCTTACACTTTGTTCCATATTTTCAAGAATGAGATCTTTAGGATGATCTTTTATTAATCTCCAAGCCTTAGGAAGTTGAGTTTCATTTTCTTCTTCATTTTCATCTTAGTTTTTAACTTCTAAAGTTTTATCAACATTATTCTCTTGATTTTCATTTTTATTTTTATTGATTTCCAAATTTGCTATACCTTTAGATGTGTTTTCTATTTTGTCATTTGAATCATCATCATCAATTTTCTTAGATTCAAAAGGATTGAATTCATCAAATATTACATGCATTGATTCTTCTACAATTAGGGAAGTTTTGTTAAACACCCAAAAGGATTTGCTATTTGAAGAATAACCAAGAAATATACCTTCACTAAATTTTGGTTCAAATTTCTTTAAGTTGTGTTTGTTATTGAAAATAAAATATCTGTAACCAAACACCTTAAAGTAATCAATATTTAGTGATCTTCCTTTCCAAAGCTCATAGAGGATTTTATTTAATTTGTTTCTAATAACAACCCTATTGATTACATAGCAAGAAGTATTAATGGTCTCAGCCCAATAATTAGGTAGTTTATGATCATTTAGCATTGTTCTACCCATTTCTTGTAAATATCTATTCTTTCTTTCAACTACCCCATTTTGTTGAGGAGTTCTAGGGGCAGAGAAATTATGGTTGAAACTATTTTCTTCACACAAAGATTCAAGTTCTTTATTCTTGAATTCTCCACCTGTATCACTTCTAATATTATTAATGGAGTAGTCTTTCTTATTTTGAACTCTTTTACAAAAATTTTCAAACAAAGCATGCACTTCACTTTTATGAAATAAGAATAGCACCCAAATGAATCTAAAGTAATCTTCAACAATAACAAATGCATAAAGCTTACCACCTAACTTAGCTACATCATTTAGCCCAAACAAGTCCATATGCAATAATTCCAAAGGCCTAGAAGTTGATATTTCCTGTTTCTTTTTAAAGGATGACTTAATTTGTTTTCCTAGTTGGCAAACATCACAAATTTTATCTTTTGAAAACTTGGTTTTTGATAAACCTTTTACAAATTCATTTTTAGACAATTTAGAGTGTAAATCCATACTTGCATGACCTAAGCTTTTATGTCATAACCAACTAGTTTCATTTATAGCTGAAAAGCATATTAAGTTTTGAGAGATTAATTCATCAAAATCAATGGTATACACATTTTCATATCTATGAGCAATAAAATGGTATTTGTCGCGCCCCAAAATACCCCCAGGAGTTAAGGGATACTTTAGAGGTGACTATTCGTACCTATTAAACCATCCTGTAATGAACAAGGCTAACATAGAACTATAACAACAATAACCAGAGCGTGGAAGCTAAAACATGAGTGCAGAAGCATGAACTAACTTTTTCTTTTCTTCTATAACTCAAAACAGTATTTCAAGTGAACATATACATAATACATCAAGTCAAAGGTGGACATGCCCACCTATCAAAATACAAAATGAGAAACCTCGTAACTCTCTCTCTCTCAATAATCACCTCCGTGGGGCCAATGGTTTAGGTCCCTCGCCTCGGCCCGAGGCTCAATTACCAACTCCTCATATGGTTCTTCCTCGCCGTAGTCCTCCTCAACCCAATGACCCGGAGCACAAATATCAAAAGGGACCCATGCACCTACTGACATAAAAGTACAGCTGAGTATGGAATACTTAGCGAGTACAAGCCACTAACTAACAATAGCAATAACAAAGCACAACAATAATAACCACAATACACAACATCAACTTTAAGCGATACTAACAACGTATGGCATACATAATATTTAAAGTAAAGCAAGGTAATAATATTGGCATGCTTGAATGAATGCGAACCTTGACATGCTTGAATGAATGCAAAAACTCCGGTAAAACCCATATTTAGAAATCAGGACTTGTTCTTGAAAATAACTTTTCTTGTTTTACAAACTTGTTTGTCATGTTAAAACTTGTTCTTGTCTTGTTCTTGTATCATGGGAATCACACTTGTCATGTTTGTTCTTGTCATATTCTTAACATGTTCTTGACTTGACTTGCTTGTATACTTGTGAGCCAGAGGTTAGTGCCCTTGAGGCAACTTGTGAGCCAGGAATGTAAATTCCTTTCAACGAAATATATATATATATGGAAAAGGGTACACCAACCTCCTTGTCTTGTTTTCTTGTGAGCCAGGTATGACATATCTTGCAATATGCCCTACCCTTGACCAGCCCGATGCTCGGCTTTATCAATCATGCTTGTTTTCCTTGTGAGCCAGGTATGGCATATCCTAGGGATATGCCTTACCCTTGACTGACCCAATGTCCAGCTTTATCAATTGTATCGTAAATCACATTTCTTGTTCATGTTGTTTCTTTCAAATACTTATACTTTTAAAAACATTGGTTCATGCATGTATGCGTGTGTCGTGTGACAATATGTGAGCATAATAATGACATGACGAGATTGAGTGCAACATATAACAATTCGACAATTATAGGTACATGTGGAGTCTAGGAAACTCGTAAAGCATATTATTTTATTTCATATTTTGCACAAACATTATAACAAACACCTTGCATGCAACATTTGTTTAACCCTTTATTCATGTTTCCTTAATCTTAGGTTTTTAACTCATTCATGCATTTTCTCCACATTTAATATGCCACACTTCCATAGCCATTTTATTCGAGTCCTTAGTTCGTACATTTCCACAAACACATAGTGCGCGTTTATTATGCGTAGTATGCCCTTCCACCATTTTCCATCACACATAACTCATAACATTCATACGGCATCCCATCGTCTCACCCTTCATCCATTCTCACATCCCACACCATTTATTATCTTGTTAATTCTTGGGAAAGTTAGGGTATTATAACAAGAAGGGGAAAATAGGGGAGATCAATACACTACATTCAAGAGAAAAACTAGGTTATTGTTAAGTGAGTTAGTAAGGTGTACTAACCTTGAAAAGAAGAGGAAAACCCTTGAGAATGTCGTGGAAGACGCTGCCCTAGCTTGGAAAAGAGCTCCACACTAGCTTGAGGCTTGGGCTTGAATAAGTCCGAGCTTTGTGATGATCTAAGGTTTTCAAACCCTTGATTCTCTCAAGTTGAAACCCTAGGAGAAAAACCCTTTCTCTCTCTCTCACTCTCTCTCAAATATGATGCCTTAGGGTTTATGAACCCTTAGGGCTCGTGCAAGCCCTTATAGGCAAGGGTAGAATGCCCCAAAGATGAAAAAGCCCTTAGTGAAAATTCTGCAAAACATGAAAGACCAAGTGATTAGTGTTTATGACCGAGCGATCGGTGGCCCACCGATCGACCGATGTTCTCTGTCGAGCAATCGGTTGAAAACACCCTCTCTGGAATTTTTCTCATACAAAATTTTAGACCAGTTGATAGATACTAATCAATCGGTTTTAGACCAATCGATCGCTACTTTGAACCGAGCGATCGGTTGTGGACCGATCAATCTCTAGCTATCAGTGTTCTACAGGTTTTTGCTGTTTCGGTCATATCTTTTGACTCGTTCGTCGGATTTTGATGATTCAACTTGCATTGGATTCGTCATTCGAATGGGAACATTTCTGTCATTTTAGAATTGTTTGATTCTTCTTTATTTAATAGTTGGACTACGTGAAAGGTCAATTTGGCTATGAGAACACTATTCATTAAGCATGAAAAGTTCCAAGGCGCTATAGTATTAATGTTGTCTTTGTCTTTAATTATGCAAACATTTGATTTAAAAGATACATTTAAACCTTTATCACATAATTGACTAGTGCTTATGAGATTATGTTTAAGAACATCTACTAATAAAACATTTTCAATAAAAGTAGTATTGTCTTTATCAACATTACCTATACTGATGATCTTACCCTTCACGTTGTCCCTGAAGGTTACATGCCCTCCATCCTTCGAAGTAATTGAGATAAATAGCTTCTTATTCCCCGACATGTGCCTTGCGCATCCACTATCCAAGAACCATCTTGACTTGGAGGTAGACTTCAAACATACCTATAAGATAAGTTTAAGTAACTCCAATATATGTTCCTCCTGGTACCCACATAGTTTTTGTTGGTACCCAAACTGATTTATGATTTGTCTTGGGAGGATAAGTTCCTTTGGAACCCAAACCATGTTTGGTCCCTTATGAATGGTCTTGGGAGTGAATGATCCCTTTGGGACCCAACAATTAAAGTAAAAAATGCATTAGATGGTGAATTTAAAGTACTAGTTGATTTAGTGAAAACAATTTGGTATTCTTTTTGTTTTGTAAAGAGATTATACCCAAGTCCAGCTTTACCAAAGACGCATCTTTGTTGGCCCAATAGTCTCTCTAGGTTCTTTTCACCCGTAGACAAAGTGTGAGCTATTTTAGTCAAATCTTTGACTTTAGCTTGAAGTTCTTCACACACACAAGATGACCCTTGGGATGAATTTTGAAATTATTTTAATTTTTCATTCAAAATTTCATTTTCATTTGCTAGGGAAGTCTTTTCATTTTGTAGAACTTCACAAGAGTTAGTGAGAGTATGAATAGCCTTTTTGAAAGATTTGTTCATTGAAGCAATTCTTTTGAATTCAATATATAACTCATCAAAAGCATCCCTAATTCCATCATAAGAAAGGGATTCATTGAGTGAAGGAGTTACCTCATCCTCATTGGCCATGAGGCACAAGTTCACCATTTCTTCATCGCTAGAAGTATCCGATCCGCTTTCTTTGGAATCGTCCCATGTAGCTTTCATATCCTTTTTCCGGAACCTCTTGCTCTTCTTGAGTTAAAAACACTCCATCTTGATGTGTCTCGGCTTTTTACACTCATAGCAAATGATCGGTTCTTTCTTGCTAGTCTCACCTTTGAATACCTCCTTGGTGATTTCTTTCTTAAAGGACTTCTTCTTGAAGTTCCTTTTGTTTTTAAGGAACCTCTTGAATTTTCTAGCCATGAGGGCAATGTCTTCATCCTCATCGCTTTCTTCTTCTTCTTCTTCACTTTCTTTTTTATGAGATGACTTTAGAGCAAGTCCCTTTTTGAGCTTGGGCTCATCTTCTTGATATCCCTTCATGATCACTTCATGAGTCATTAATGACTCAAAAAGCTCATCCATTTGGACCTTGGTCAAGTCCTTTGCTTCTTGAATGGCTGTCACTTTGGTAGACCATTCCTTAGGTAATGAACGCAGCACATTTCTAACATTTTCTGCACTAGAATAAACTTTACCAAGTGCTTTTAGTCTGTTCAAAATATTAGTAAACCTAGTGAATTCACTTATTGATTCATCTTTTTCCATTTTGAAAAGTTCATATTTATGAACCAACATACTAATTTTTTCTTCTTTTACTTGGTAGGTTCCTTCAAATGTAACTTGAAGTTTATCTCATATTTCTTTAGCTGAATCACATCCAGATACTCTATTAAACTCTTGTGGACTTAGCATACAATATAAATTGCTAATTGCTTTAGCATTTATCTGAATGAGTTTAATATCAGCCTCATTCCACTCTTCCTCAATTTTAGGAATTACAACATCATTAACCACTTTTGTGAGAAGATGTGGACCTTTGACTATGACTCTCCAGCATTCATAGTCAAGAGCTTGGATGTAAAACATCATCTTGGTTTTCCAATAGTTGTAGTTTTCTCCATTGAACAATGGAGGACGGGTGATTGATTGGCCCTCTCCTAAGGTAGTAGCAAAAATGTTTGCCATTAAAAATCTTTAACTTTAAGATGATTAAATCTGAATAACTAGAGTACTAGGCTCTGATATCAATTGTTGCCCAGCTAATGAACCCTAGACGGGGGGTGATTAGGGTTAATGACAATTAAAAAATATTTCTAAGTGATTTATACGGAATTAAAATTAATTAATAGAAATGCAACAAGTAATAACAAAATACATAGAGAGGGGGAGAGATAAAAGATACCACACACAAGATTGATATCGGGGTCCAGCAACTTGCCTACGTCCCCTCCTTTAAGCTTCCCGCTTTAAGGATTTTCCTATGATTCCACTAATCATACTCTTCTTTACAAGCAGAGAGCAAGCCTTTTACAATCTTTTTCTCAGGCTCGGGATAAAACCTCTTCAAGACAATGCATCTCTTGGATATAAGAAGAACTCGTCTTCACTGGTGCAAGAATCCTCGATTCTTGACTTAGTTTTTACAAAGAGTGGCTGGATATTAAATCCGAATTGAAATCTCCTTGATGAGCTAGATAAGAATGAAAAACAAATCTAATAATCTCTCAAAGATGATTGGAATTGAATGCTCTGTTGGGTAGTATTTTCCAAGTTCAGTACATTCCTTGCATTACCTGTGCTTATTGATTTTTATATTGCATACATCTTTCACTGGTTGTTTTGTTTATGAGCATGTGCAGGTGTAGGGTTGCAGCGGACTGATTTTACTTGAAAAGAGCTTAAGTATCTTAATTTAAGATGATTTTTCAATTGATGTCATGTAAGAGTGTTAGAGTCATGTAATGTCCTAATTCACCATTTTTGATGTGTTTGGGTGAGTTTGTATCAAGCCATGTACTTCAGTTTGGTTTTACCACGGAATTGCCAAAGGAGGAGATTATAAAGTCCATGTTTTTGTATTGGCATATTCTGGTGTCAAAACAAGTAAGTCTAGGTGTCTAGGTGTGTATCTTGTGTCATTGCCGTCAAGCATCCACGACAAGTGAAGTTGAAAAGCGTTGAAGAATCGTTTGATCCACTCGAATGATCATTTCCTTCATAGGATGGTAAGTGACCAAGATACCATCTGACCATAGGTGGGAATTTACTTATAATAATCCTAATATGATGCCTTAGGTGGTAAGTGTCATAGACTAATCATACAGACCCTAGGTGATGAGATAAGTAGTGCAAAACAACTTAAAAAATCTGAAATTTTTCAAAAAACCAAGGTTTCTTGTTTTTGGCATATCTCCCAAACCGTAGCTCCGATTTTGCTCTATAATATGTCAAATCGACCGTGTCAAAAAGAGCTACAACTTTTGTGAAGGGACTAAGAGCTAAAAATGAATTTTTAAATTCATTTTTAACCTCAGGGTCGACCCTGGGCGTTGTGGGTCGACCCTGAAGTGCCAAAAGTTAGTATGGGAAAAATGACCAGAGAGTTGGATTTTTGGGGATCGACCCTGGAGGATGGTTCGGTCGACCGAAAGGCACACTTGGGTCAACCCAACTAACCCCCAGGGTCGACCCTGATATGGGATTTCATCCTTATTCATTTTTTTTGCCTAGTTTGGTTATTTTAAACCCTTTTAAGCAACTTCTAAGTTTTTGATTCCCTATAAAGCTAGAACCCTTCTAGTTCGTGAGATACAACTTTGGGGAAGTATTGAGAAGGTTTTTAACTCCTTCTAAAGTTAATAAGAACTCTGGAATCTTATTGTTTACAACCTCTTTTGTTAGTGGATTCAACCTAGAGTTTGCAAGCCCAAAGTTCCAATTTTGCTTGTTCACACTATCCCAGTAGGTAGCCCTTTTCATTGCAACAAATTAAACTCATGGAGGATACACAAAATGGGGATGACTAACAAATATGGTCATTCTAGATTGGTCATCCAAATTCACACTATTGTGATAAGCCATACACCTACAGATTGGAAAATAGACCTCTCAATAGAATCAGTCAACGTACATGTGAAATTTGTAAAGCATACACACATGAATAAGTCTCTAACTGTTCAAGATAAAATCAGTCTTATTTTCAGCCTAACCAAGAGACTATGAAGGTGATATATCCTCAATCAGTAACAAACTCATGTTCAACCCTGGACAAGTATAGAAATAAAGATCACACAAGGAATGCAGATCATGCAAGTCAAGCAAGGGCAACATGAAAAAAAATCTTTTTGGATTTTATGGTTTTTCAATGTTTTTGGATTTTTCAAAATAAAGAAAACAGAAAAGCATACCAAAGCAAATAAACACTAGTAAAAAGAAAGACTACTAGTATACACAAATAGCATAGCACTAGGACAAGATAAACCACTAACAGCACACCCTAGGCTATGACAGGCACGGGCTAAGTGAAGCCCTTCAAGTCTTCCTTTCTCACCCAAACGGTTTTAGAAGTTTGATTGACCCTTTGGTCTTTAACCATTTCGGTTGAGGTAGGTATGACCTTTTGCCTCTTCCTCCTGTTCCTCCTTTTCTAGGATTGAGTCCTAAAATTATGGCGGGCATTATGGTTCTCCCTGTTACCTCCTGTAGAGATCCGGATCTTTTTCATGTTATTATTTCAAGCATTAAGAGTATTATAGTCTTTGTGATGTTTTAATGCTTATGTATTTATATTTAAGTAGAATTTGAAAATTCTAAAACGTCAAAAATATCCTTTTTCGAAAGACAAATCCAACGCAAGTTGAATCGTCGAAATCCGACGAACGAGTCAAAAGTTATAGCCAAAACAGTAAAATGGGTCAAAATCTGCAGAGCACCGATCGCTAGGGATCGATCGATACAAAACCGCTCGCTCGGTCATAAGTAGAGATCGATCGGTTCATAATCGATCAATCGGTAGCTATCGACTAGTTAACTTTTTTGTATGGGAAATTTTTTCAGAGAGAGTATTTTTGACTGAGAGCTCGGTCATAACCACGATCGCTAGGTCTTTCGTGTTTTTACAGATTTCAATAAGGACTCTTAAGTCTTTTGGCTCTCAAACCTTGGGGCTATAAAAAGGGGGTCCTATTTTGAGGTATTAGAGTACTCTACCTATTTCTAATCTAATTTGGCAAAAAGAAATAGAAAACCTAGGGTTTTGGGAGAAAGATTACTTGGAGAAGAAGGAGATAGCTTGGATATCGCTAGGAAAGCTTGGATATCGTCCTCAAAACTTCCCCAAATCATCTTGGGAGCGATTTGGATCCAAGGGAAGGATCCGTAAGGTCGATATACTATCCAAATCAACTCTATTATAATGTTTTGTGAATATTAATATGATAGAAATTATAGAAATAGGAATTAGATGTGTTTTTCCTTATTTTTGTATGAAGTAAGCTATTATGGATGAAAATATGGATTTAATAATGTGGATGAGATGCATGGAGGATGGAAAATACCATGGAGGATGGGATTAATATGTGGATGTGGATTGTAATTAGGTTGTATGGATGGATTATGGTTTGACGAAATGTTTGAAATGTGGAAAGGGAAATGGGTTCATGATCTACGTACCCAAGGTGTTTGTGAAAATGCTTGAGAGGATAAATACTAATATATTATTATGGAATTGTAAGAAATTGATTATGAATTGTGCAAAGAATCATGATAAGATATGTATATGTGATTATTTGTTAAGTATGTCTAATTACTTGCATGGAAATTGATAGTCGGGAAGGTAAGAACTTAGAGGAAAATCTCTCAAATCGGGAATTCTCTAACTATTTGGTATTGGACAGTATAGTCGAGTTTTCATGGTGGGAGATTGGAATCTAAACAATTACCAACTCGAATGTTAATTTCGACACTTAAGCACAAATGCACATGTATGTTAAGATAAGAGTCTCACAAGTCACACATGTGGACCACAAGCATACGTATGACATTCTGAATAAGCATAAGCATAGCATGGTCCGTATCCGCCAAGAATGGTATGTCACATCTCTGTATGATCTGAATAAGCGCATAAGCATAAGCATCTCACAAGCACGTGGTCTCATAAGCATAAGCATCTCATAAGTATATTGTCTTCTAAGTCCAAAGTTCTCACATGTACACGAGTCAAGGTGATGATATGATATAATGAGCACTTGTTCTTCTGTACTCTGATTATGTTAGTATGATATTGGATATGGATCTAACTAAGTGCAGGTATATTATGTTGTTGGTTGGATTTTATATACACCGAGTACTTTTGTACTCAGCCGGACTTTGTCTTAGCAGGTTTAGAGCAGGAGCACACGACGGAGCCTTGGATTGAGGAGACTTATGCCGAGGAAGGAGGAGAAGGTGAGCCAACCGAGGAGGGAGCCAGGGGCTTTGATAGTTACCCCTATTAACTTATGTTTTGTTTGGTTTAAGAGTTTTTTAATAGACTTTTTTAGATGATGTTGCTCATTGGATTACTTTACAGTTGGGTATTAGATATTTTTCTTTATTGTGGGTGGTTATGTTGGCCATGGACTTGAGCAGGATGGTTTGAGTTTTATGAAATCGGAATTTTATTATTCTCATTTTTGGAGACTCGTGTTAGTACGCCTTGTATGTATGGATTTTAAGCAAGTTAAGGAAATGTGACGATTCTAAAGTCCTATTTTAGCCTTGTGGGATTTTGGGGTCGTTACACCTCCTCTATATCTAGCATAAAGAGTGTCATGACCATGCCACTGTCTAGAGTTGTGAGTAATTTTCATCACATCTTCACACAAACTCCTAGACTTCTCCATTAGGACCTCAACTCTCATTTGAAGATTCCCATGAAAATTATTGTGGTTCTCAAAATCATGATTGAGCATTCTTCGAAGTTTAGGACATCGAGGCTTAATATGACCCTTCACTCCACATTTATGACATATAGAAATGAATTTCTGAGTTAAAGGGTCATTCCCTTTAGTAGGAGGGTGCCTTTTAGCACCAAGCTCAGTGTTCAAGGTGGATGGAGTTCCCTTCTCATCTCTACACCTCTGATTTTGCTCAAGCTCAACCAAGTTGATTTCAAGACTTGTCTTTTCATCAAGATAAACATACAAATCAGATTCAAGAAGCTGAATCTTGGCAAGGAGGGAAGCCTTCTCTACCTCAAGCTGTGACACAAGAGCTCTCAACCCTGAAGCCACTTGGTCTAAGGCATCTTTTTCGATTTCAATAGATTTGATCTTTTTAGACATGGAAAACTAAACCCTTTTTAGCTTTAGGCATTCCTGAAATAGTTCATCATAGGCTACGGCAAGGTCTCCCTTAGAATCTGAGTCATTCTGATTCTCATCATAGATGCAGTGAAGGCCACATAACCCCTAGTCTCCTCACAAGAAGAACTATCAGATTCCTCAGATTCAGATTCACTGTCATCCCTTGCCTTGCCCTTAAATTTTTTCTTATTAGAGCACTCAGTGACAATATAGCCATAACCTTGGCATTCATAGCATTGAACACCATGGGGTTTCTTGTCCACACTTTTAAGATGTTTCTTATTTTCAAAATGCTTAGACTTGGGCTTTTCAAAAGATTTTTATCCTTACGAATTAAATCTCTTATTCAGTTTCAAAAATTCAGTTTTAGCTCTTGGTCCCTTCATGAAAGTTGTAGCTCTTTTCGACATGGTCGATTTGACATATTATAGAGCAAAATCAGAGCCATGGTTTGGGAGATATGTCAAAAACAAGCAACCTTGGTTTTTTGAAAAATTTCAGATTTTTTAAGTTGTTTTGCACTACTTATCTCATCACCTAGGATCCGTATGATTAGTCTACGACACTTACCACCTAAGGCATCATATTAGGATTATTATAAGTCAATTCTCACCTATGGCCACATGGTATCTAGGTCACTTACCATCCTATGAAGGAAATGATCATCCGAGTGAATCAAACGATTCTTCAACGCTCTTCAACTTCACTTGTCGTAGATGCTTGACGGCAATGACACAAGATACATACCTAAACACCTAGTCTCACTTGTTTTGACACCGGAATATGTCAATACAAAATCATGGACTTTACATGCTCTAACACAGAGGGATTGGGATTTTAGATTTTCAATGAAAAATAGAGTATTGATTGCTTGAACAGATTGGACAATCAATGAATGAATGAAGAGTGTAAGATTCTTGTTGTTTGTTCATAAATAAGCTCTATTTATAGGTGAGCAATCAAATTTGGCCATTGAGAGAACATTTAATACGAAATAGCCGTTGAAAAAATAGCTGTTATACTCAATTCCCGCAAGCACTCGTCGACGAGTGAGTCTGGAAAAATACTGGGGTCGTCGCCGAGTGAAAACAATGAACAAAATTGAGTTTAATTACTGTCATGCCACTCGTCGACGAGTCTCTTCCACTCGTTGACGAGGTCTCTGAAGTTTTACAGAGAACTCATCTTTGTGAGACCAAAATGATGGGAATGATTTCATGGTCCATAGGCATTCATAAAAGCATTATTTTAATCATTTTTAGGCCCTTAGAATGATGTCCAAACTATTCCAAGTATCCTAGGGTCTATCTAAGTAATTTTGAGCAAATCAAGTTCCAAGATCTAGAGGACTTTATATGGTCCTAGATACTCTTGATATTAACACTAGACTTCTTTGAGAGTTAGTCTTCTTTTTGAATATATGGAGCTTTAGTCTTGATGTGTCTTCATGAATTTTGCTTGAGTCCTTGAAGCTTTTTCCTTGAATTGACTGATACTTGACTTTTGACTTTGATTCTCTTGAGTGGTTGACCTTTTCAATTCATCGTATCTTGAATGATGATCTGAGTGCTCTTTTTCTCTAAAAGTACACAGGCTAAATGGAAACATTAGTACTATAAAGATCATTCAATTATTGTGTTATCATCAAAACTATTAAGGATACTTAGAGTTGTAACCTTGAGGCTAACAATGTCAACTGCAATGAGAATCTGGTTTCCAAGTTAGACTCATGTTTTGCCATTGTTCTCAGGATTTATCGTGAGAAGAGGCAATGGGGTCATGGTTACCATAATCAAGGGAATAGAGGAGATACACTAGAGGGGGAAGAGTAGCCCAACTTTGCCCAGATGTTTGGGACGCTCACTGAGGCAGTGACACTTTTGACCGCTAGATAGACTGTTGATGCTGTCATACCTGCACCCTTACCTCCTCCCATACAACACACGGCAGGTTTGGAGCCAGGCAGATTGCTGATCCTATGGCTGTTGAGGCCTGGATCATGCAGTTGGAGAAGACCTTCAGGGTCCTTCGCTGCATGGATGAGCAGAGGGTTGACTGGGCTGCCTTCCATATTAAAAGTGAAGCCGATCATTGGCGAAGATCTGCACTGAGACAGAGGGATGCCACCAGAGTAGGGGTGCTATGGACTTGGGCATAGTTCCTGGACATGTTCTACAAGCAGTATTTCCCTGAATTAGTCTGGGCACAGAAGGAAATAGAGTTCATGGCTCTAGAGCAAGGGGAGATGTTAGTGACCTAGTACGAGGTGCGGTTCACGAAGCTTTCCCGAATTGCTCCATAGTTGATCTCCTTCAAGAATATGAAAGTGAGGAAGTTTGAGAGGGGACTGGGGCCCTCCATCATAGATAGAGTCTTCATTCTCTGCCTTGCCACATGGGGATAAATTGTGAATAGGGAAAAGATGGTGGAGAAATGTTCCGAGCAATTCTTCCATAGGAGGTAGATGGTTAGAGGCTAGTCCAGGGGGCAGTACCACCAGAGAGAAGGACCAAGCCAACCCCTTATCAAACTACGAGGCCTGCTCAGGCTCAGAGACCTCCATTGGTACCTCAGGCTCCTCGCCTTACTGCTTCTTAAGCCACTCAATACGTGCTGCCTAAGCCATTCAATACATGCTACCTAAGTCCTCTGCATTTGGTTTTGAAGTCTATACTTTTGTGGCAAGAGCCACAAGACTGGGGAGTTTCGGAGACTGTCCGAAGGATGTTTTCATTGTGGCGATCATGGCCACCAGATCAGAGACTGTCCTCAATGATAGTTACCGGTCCAGCCTCAAGGGAGTAGACCCCCAGTCTGGCAGGGGTCATCTCCGGCTTTCAGGTCCCCGCAGCGCAAGCAGCCAAATTTTCAGGTGAACCAGGGCCGAATCTTTGCCATGGCCGACAAGGACGCACAACCATCAGACGATGTTGTGCAAGGTACGTGCTAGTCAAGTTTTGAGTTTAAATCTTGATGATGTGTTTTATATGAACTATGTATGTAATATGCTATTATACAATTATATATGAATTATATTGAAATGTATGAACTGATGGATGCTGAATGCAAATTTTAACATAGTTATTTATGAACCTCAAGCGCCTTGCTAGTGAGCGAGTGTTTAGCACGCGTGTTGCTCGACACTGGATCAACACATTCATTTGTCTCGCCCAGTTTCTCGATGATTTACCGGGATTACCTCTTGATTGGGTAATAGAGTTTGCTATCGAGCTTACTCCAGGCACTGCTCTGATTTCTATGGCTCCATATAGGATGGCCCCAGTTGAGCTTAAGGAGTTGAAGGAGTAGCTTGAAGAGTTGTAGCACCTTGGTTTCATCCGACCAAGTGTGTCACCATTGTTGGCCAGGTAATGACCCTAAAGGGGGGGAGAATAGGGTCTATGACAGATTTAAAAATTTTAGACTCTAAATTTGTAAGGCGGAAATAATTTTTATTGCAACTAGAAATTAATCACAGCAATATAGAAAATAAAGGAGAAAGTTATAGAGTCAAACACAAGGATTTGCTCACGAGGTTCGGCAAACCAAGCCTACTCCCTGCCTCAAGCTGTTCCAGCTAGAGGATTCACCACGATTCTTTAAATCGCTCAGACTTCTTCACAGGTGAAGCCTAAACCATTACAGCCTCTCTTCTAGTCGAGACGGAACCTTACACTCCCTCCTTTAGGCCGGGAGATAACCTTTACACTACAAGAACACTTCCCCTCTCTTGCTGAAACTGAAACAGCAGCTTCAAATGCAAGAATCAACGATTCTTGACTTTCTTTTACAATGAAAGATTTGTGCATATACTATTGCAAAATAAAGCTCCTAAAGAAAGCTGGATATCAGTTGAATACACTCTCTAGATTCTAGAAGGATCACTCAATAGACGAAGTAGAAAAGCTCAAAAAACAGAGTATAAAAATTTGAGAATTTTTCACTTAGAACAATGATGAATGATTTTCAAGTGATTTAGATTTAGACATTAATTATTAATCATTCATATTTCATCTCTATTTATAGATCCTAGAAATTTATGGCCGTTGGGGATGCATTTAATGCGATCTTCCCGTTATAAATATAGACGTTAAAGTTTAATGTCAACGTGGACGGGTCATCCAGTAGACTGGATGAAGGCATCCAGTCATCTAGATGATCGTAGAGTCCGGATGCCAAATCTGGACTTTCATCCAGTCTTCTAGATGATGCTAATCATCCCAAGTTGACTTTTTCCAACTTTTAAAGATTTGATTGGTTTCCAAATACTTTTAAAAACATTTTAGACGATTAAAATCAAAGTTTTATGATCATTAAAATAATTTAAATTGAGAAACATATGATCAAGATCGGATTCAAAATCGGAAAATATGTTCAGAACAAAAAACTTCATTTTTGGTCTATCCAATCATCTGGATGGGGCCATCCAGTCCACTGGATCGATGGTGCTATTTTTGTATGCATCCGATTTTCTCATCTTTTGGCACTTTGATTTGATTCAAAAACTATTTTCCTTTGATCATTAATATGATGAACATTGTTTTATGATCATTTAAAAGATATAAGAGTGATTTCCATTGATCATTAAATTAATCAAAGATTACAGATCGAGTTATAAAGCATATAGGCCAGAATTGAGTTTTCTGGCCTATCCAGTTGACTAGATGGTGCAAAATCTGCATCAATCCGATTTTTCAAACTTTTTAATATGAGATTGCATTCCAAGGTTTTGTGCTATGAATTTTTAAAGCTTGTTAACTTATTTTAATGTCCTTAAACATATTTTAATTTGGTCTTTAAGGATCATAAGGTTTTTTTAGGTAAATGAGCTTTTTCCACAACCAACCATTGAGGACTCTTTCACAAAAGCCCTAAATACCTTCACTGGCTACAACTTAACTTGTATAACTTTCTTGAGTCTTGAGTCTTCATCAGATGATCCTTTCTTGATATCTTCCCAGATGACTCCTTCTTCTTTTTGTAGAGTTTGGCATGAACTTCCTTGAGGTCTTTTTGGTTGCTTGAAGCTTCTTGAAAATTTGGCCTCTTTTCACTTCTTCATTCTTAATGACATATCCATGATTTGAATTGAATTACAGCTAATGTCTTTAGATCACTGAGAGTTATGATAACTTAAACTGACATTAGTACTTTAAAAGTCATTTCATTATTTAGGTTATCATCAAAATCAATTAGGGTCCTTGGGTTGTAACCATTTGGCTAACAATTCCCCCTTTTTGATGATGAAACAAATAATGGAATTATAAGACCCCGAAACTTTGGGTCATGGCCTCAATGAATAGTGTTCCAAGGCTTGAAGTCTTTTTGCATGTTCATTGCTTTGGTTAATGAAAATGAGAAAATGAAGCTTAAATTGTGTAATGTGTATGTCATGTGTTCTAAGGTCCTATGAACTCTTGAAATGCTTAAAGAAAAGAAAAAGGCTAAGCTAATGAGAAAGAAAATGAGAAAACGAGAAAATTAGAAGAAAACAGGGGTGACAGTTCGAATGGTTCCCTGACCATTCGAACGATCCCAGTGGGTGATGAATAAAACATCAGTATTTGAAGATAGTAGCTTAAACCATTCGAACGGTTCCATGACTATTCGAACGATCCCAAGAAATATTGAACCAGGATTTTGGAAATCAAAAACAATAGGCATAACGATTTGACTGATCACATAACCATTCAAACAATCAAAAGACCATTCAAACGGTCATACACAGTAAAATCGCGAAACAGACCTAAATGCGGGATTCTTAGGGTTTTATCCCCTTGGGCTATAAATAGAAGCCATTTTCGTAGGTTTTAAGGTAACGCTAAACCTAAGAAAGATTTTGGAAGAAAAGGAGAATAAAGTTAGGGTTTTGGAGAGACTTTCTCAAGATCAAGGGTGAAACCCCAAATCTCACATCAAGGCTTCTCAAAATCAAAGGAGCAAGGATCTTGCAATCCAAGGCGTCCTTCACACACAAAGTCACGAGGATTCGATCCTAAAGTAAGTACTTCTACTATCTAGCTTTGTTATTATGCAAAGAGTGAAAAATAAGGATTTAAGATATGATTTGGAATAGGATTTGCAAATACTCTCTACTAAATGACTTTATTATGATGCAATATGGTAAGTAAGGGTTTTTAAGTTTGATTTTTTTCAATAAAAGGATAAATATGTTTATGCTTGTATATGATGGTAATTATCTTCCAACAAACTATGATTTTAAGTACGATGTTGATCAAATAAGGGTTCTAAATTGGGGATTTTCTCAAGGTAAATGATAAATCTATTATAGGGTTATTGTCTTTCAAAGAAATGTAACGTGGGTATGATGTGAGGAAATAGGCTAAAGGGCCAAGGTTATTATGATGAAATGTTATGAATGAGAATGTTCGATGTTTTTAGAATTGTCCAAGTATACGATGATGCTAAAATGTCTTGTATGAACCGTATACAATGTTTAAAGCTTTCCTTATGTATATTGTGATGCTCACAAGCACTTCACGCACTCTATGTTTTACATGATCGAGGTTTTCGCATAAGTGCTAGGAATTGAAACAAATAAGTGAAACTCATAAGTAAATACAAGTAAGACCTCATATGCAATAATCATGCAAATACGGATTGTCAAGGATGTTGGTAGCCCAGAATAGTTCGGGTGCTAACATCCTGCTCATAAGCTAAGATATAAGAAATTCTCATAAGTTTGGTGGATTGTCAAGGAGGTTGGTAGCCAAGAGTTTTGCGGGTACTAACCTCTTGCTCATAAGAAAGTCTCATGGTGGATTGTTAAGGTGGTTGGCAGCCTAAAGTGTTACGGGTGCTAACCTCTTGCTCATACAAAATCTTGAAAGGAGGTCTCACAAGAAAGTCTCATAAGTTTGGTGGATTGTCAAGGAGGTTGGTAGCCTAGAATTTTTCGGGTACTAACCTCTTGCTCACAAGAAAGTCTCATAAGTTTGGTGGATTTTCAAGGAGGTTGGTAGCCCAAGTTTTAAGGGTACTAACCTCTAGCTCACAAGAATCTCAAAAGGAAATCTCATAAGAACTCATAAGCTCATAAGGAACTCATAAGAACTCATAAGCTCATAAGGAACTTATAAGAACTCATAAGGCTCATAAGAGTTCATAAGGCTTATAAAAGGTGTTTTGTTTTCTACGAAAGATAAGATTTGATGAATGATTTTCTATCGTGGTTTTAAGTATGAATTATGAATTGTATTCTTTAAGTACTCGCATGTGATATTATTGTTGTTATAACATTGTTAGCTAGTAGTATGTAAACGCTAAGTATTCCATGCTTAGCCGTACATTTTATGTCGGCAGGTTCGTTTGACGTCTACAACCTAAAGCCATGGGTTAAAGAGGAATACGTGGAAGAAAGGGAGCCGCCTATCCCGTTGCAGCCATAGGAGGATAGGGATATAGATAGGTGGGCCTACCTAGACTATTGCTGAGTAGAGAGATTGTGAGATATAATTTGTATTTTGATAGGTGGGCATGTCCACCTTTACTTTTGTTTTGTATATACAAACTTGGAATACAGTCATATGTATGGAAAAAAAAAATTTAGTTCACGCTTCCGTATTATTCTATGTTTCAGTTATGTTACGCTTGAGTATTTCTAAAGGATGGTTTGGTATCGGATACGGCACATCACAAGTCAAAGTATCCCTAACTCCTAGGGGGTATTTTGGGTCGCAACAGAGGTGGTATCAGAGCCTAGGTATTAGGTTATCTAGGGTCATTAGAATACGATACCATGCTTGAACCAAGGCATTAGGTCCGAATAGAGAGTTGTATTCCAAGTATAGACTAATTGTTTAGTCTTAGTCCATAACCGGTTGGGACTCAACCGATCTAGCGTCTTAGCTTTAAGAGGTTCCTAGCAAAGCTAACTTCGAGTGTATTATTATACTATGATGTGTTTATCTTATGTATGCACTATTCTTATATGAATGTTTGATGTCATTGAACTTCAAGGCTTAAATAATCATGGTTTTTGAGTTAGACTCATGTTTTGCTACTGTTCTCAGGACACAATCATGAGACGTGGCTCACGGGGTCATGGACACCATAATAGGAGTAGTGGATCATCCCCTCCTCCATTGGGTGATGCACAACCCGATTTTGCTCAGGCCTTTGCATCCACGGTAGAGACCTTGGCAATGCTAGCAGCCAGGCCTACTGCTACCACTACTCCTACACCTAAACCCACTCCTGTCCATCACACTGTTGGACTTGAGGTGTTTAGGAGACTGCATCCTCCTACCTTCATCAGCACTATTGATCCCATAGTCGTAGAAGCATGGATCATGCAGATGGAGAAGATATTCAAAGCACTCCACTGTACGGATGAGTAACAAGTTGACTGGGCCACCTTCATGATGGAAGGTGCAGCCGAGCATTAGTGGAGGGCTACACTGAGGCAGAGAGATGCCTCTAGAGCAGGGGAGTCGTGGTCATGGGGGGAGTTCTTGGATGTCTTCTACAAACAGTACTTCCCCATCGCTATCAGGGAACAGAAGGAGGTGGAGTTTCTCACCTTAGTACAGGGAGATGTCTGTGGCAGATTAAGAGGCCATATTTGTGGAGTTGTCCCGATTCATACCGCAGCTGATTGCTTCGGAAAATATGCGAGTCTGAAAGTTTGAGAGGGAACTGAAAGACTCCATTCAAGACCGAGTCTCGATGTTCCAGGTGGGCACCTGTGGAGAGGTTTTGAGCAAGGCAAAGTTTGCTGAGAAGAATTCTTCAAGAGAAGAGAGATGATTCGAGGAAAATCTACTATTTTGTGGTCATCGGAGAAGAGGGCTAGGACAGCCCCATATCAGGTAGCCAGGCCGATGCAGTCACAAAAGCCGCCCTTGGTACCACAGGTGTCTCGCCCGACTGCTACACAGGCACCTTGCCCCACTTTTTCACAGGCCACCCGATATGTGCCACCTATATCCTTATCATCAATTGAAGAATGTCCTTATTGTGACCGGAGACACAAGACCAGAGAGTGTCACAAACTTTCGGGTGGGTGTTTTCACTGTGGAGATGTGAATGACATGATCAGGGATTACTCTCACTAGTAGATGTAGCCCGCCCAACCTCAGGGGATCAGGCCCCCAGTTCGGCAAACTTCTTAGCAAGGGTCTTCACAGGCTTCTACATCTAGAACCTCATGACCCACAGAGTCCATACCACCGCCTCGCAAGGCAAACCAGGGTTGGGTCTTTGCCTTGACAGAACGGGACGCATAGGCATCCGACGTTAAATTTGTAAATTCTTTTAAGTTTGAATTGATGGTTATTATATCATATATGTGCTTACATGTATATCATGCTACCTATACTCTATGTGTGTTCTGAAAATTTTTTACTTTAAATTAATTGTAATGCACAGGCACTTCGCTAGTGAACGAGTGCTTAGCTCTTGTGTTGATCGACACGAGATCAACACATTCCTCTGTGTCAACTAGCTTCTCCAAAGGCTTTTCTTCTGAGTCGAGTCGCCTACGTCAGGATACAGATCGAGGATACCGAGATTGTATAGTCCAAGTTGGGCAGCATGAGTTTCCAGTCGATTTGATCATCCTTGAGTTCTAAGACCTAGACTTTGATGTCATTCTCGGGATGGATTTGTAGAACCCCGAATCTTTATCTCACTAAGTAGTGAATAGTGTGTGAATAGTGCTCAAGTGTGATTTTGTACACTAATGGGCCTTCTGTTAATATACGTGTTTGGATTTATGGCGTGCATGTTCTAATAACTCTACATATCCTTATGGAGTGTGTTTTAAGCACTAAAGGTGTTGGAAATGGGATTGGAAAGGTCGAAAGTAGTGAAAATAGGGTTTTGCTGCAAAACAGGGGATCACTGATCGCTCGGTGATAACCACCGATCGACCAGTCTTATACCGATCGCTCGGTAGCTATCGACTGGTTAACTAATTTGTATGGAGAAAAATTCCAAAGAGGGTGTTTTCAACCGATCGCTCAGTTGAAAACACCGATCGACCGGCCAGCTACCGATCGCTTGGTCTGTACCACCGATCGATCAGTTATATATAGATTTCTTCATTAAGGGTTTTTAAGTCTTTAGCCACTACCCTTTGCCTATATAAAGGCTGGGTTCGTGCCTTAAGGTTTCAGAAACCCTTTATGCCTTATTTTGAGAGGTTTTAAGAGGAAGAAGAATGAGAGAAGCTAGGTGTTGCTCAAAGCTTGAAGGGAGATCAAGATCTTCCCTCCTTTTGGTGTTTTTCAACCAAGAACTCGAGGTCTGCACGTGTTCCAAGCTTTTAAAATCAAAATCACTTATTTCACCAAGGTAGATACATTCTACTACCAATCTAGTGATACTACTAGTTATCTTGTGTTGTTCTTCTCATTCTCTACTATATTTATCTTGATTTGCTATGTTGTGAAAGGTTATTTTTATACTTGGATGTAAGTTATCACTAGTATGCACTCTATGTATTTGTGTAAATGCCTCTAAGGGTTTTTGGGTGTTTAAACATGATATTACTCTCATATGTTCATATGCTCGCATGTCTCGTATGAATCGATGTTTTCCATGGATTTTCTCAATGCTACGAAAAAGATTTTCAAACAAATGACTTATATGAATGATTCTAAGCAACTCCATGATTTGTCTAAGATCGGTTCACAAGCTCAAAAGGATCATACTAAACTCACAAGAACTCTATGATAAGCTCTAAGATCGTTTCACAAGCTCAAAAGGATCATAAATGAAATTGCTCTAAGATCTCTATGGTGTTGGCTCTATGGTATTTGCTCTATGGTATTGCTCTATGTCTCTACGGATCATAAATAACTCTAAGAAACTTCATGAACTCTAAGAACTCACAAGGCTATGATTATCGCATGACTCACACGGTTTTGATTTTGGATTTCAACATATGTGTTATTCTACAATGTCCATGCTTTGATATGTTTTAAGGATTTCATTTTCCATGACTCGCATGCTCTATGCTATTATTGCTTTATTGTTAGTAGTTTGTATACGCTGAGTATTCTATGCTCAGCCAGCATTTGTTATCATCGGCAGGTGCTCGGGTTTCTTTTGATCTATGCGGTACGGAGCCTTGGGTAGAAGAGTACTTTGACCCAGAGCCTTCTATGGATCACTATCAGGATGACGGCTCATTAGATAGGCGTCACAATTTCAATTTTTGTTGATCGACTTAGAAAGATACAGCGTTTTGTTAAGTGAGAGTGGGACTTGTCCACTCCACCCTTTTGGATTCTTATATTGTTGTATTTTGTTAGTTCACACTTGGACCAAGAGATAGGAGTATCCAGTTATATTTTGGCTTCCGCTATGTTAGTTATATTTTGCTTTCACTATACATTGTAAATCGTTTCCGCTATGAATGTCTGTGAACTCTGACAGGTTTCTATGCGTGCCTTATGTATCATATTGGAGGTATGATACGGCAGTCACGAGTCAAAGTATCCCTAACTCCTAGGGGGTATTTTGGGTCGCGACAAGATTGGCTCGTCGCACACCATAGGCATGTGGCTTGCTTCAAGAAGAGGGTGGATTTTAAGCTGGAGGGTGTTAAACCGTTTAACTTTCGAGGGCTATGAAGGAGAGACATAGCCCATTTTGCAGCTCTCAGTCTCTCGAATCCGAAGACACGGGACTCCTCAGCCATCCTGGTTGTGAGTGATTATTTGGATGTATTTCCTGAGGACTTACCTGGATTGCCTCGAGATAGGGAGATTGAGTTTGCTATAGATCTGACTCCAAACATTACTCTGATTTATAGAGCTCCATACATGATGGCCCTAATTGAACTTAAAGAGTTGAAGGAGCAGATAGAAGAGCTGCAACAGCTTAGTTTCATCCAACCGAGTGTGTCATCATGGGGAGCTCTAGTGCTCTTTGTAAAGAAGAAGGATGGGTCGATGAGGATGTGTATCAATTACAAGCGGCTGAATAAGGTCACGATTAAAAACCGTTATCCGTTGCCTCGGATAGACGATTTGTTTGACCAACTCAAAGGAGTAAGCTTATTCTCCAAGATTGATTTGTGATCAGGGTATCATTAGTTGAAGATCAAGGCCGAAGACGTTCCTAAAACTTCATTTAGGACTCGGTGCATACACTACGAGTTCCTAGTCATGCCTTTTGGTCTGACGAACGCGCCTGCTGCTTTTATGGATCTAATGAACCGGGTGTTCAGGCCTTGTCTGGATCGATACGTCATAGTTTTTTTCAATAACGTCCTGGTGTATTCTAAGACAAGGGAGGATCATGATCGAGACCTTCGCCTTACACTTGAGACTCTTCGGGAGCATAGTTTGTATGCCAAGTTGAGTAAGTGTGAATTCTGGTTGGAAAATGTGGCATTTCTTGGCCATATAGTATTTACCTAGAGTATCTTAGTCGATCCGGCGAAGGTAGAGGCAGTGATGAGCTGGGAGAGACCCAAGAATGTTACCGAGATACGTAGTTTCCTCGGTCTGGCAAGCTACTACCGGAGATTCATAGAGGGTTTCTCCAGTTTAGCAGCACTGCTTACGTATTTGACGCAAAAAAATGCTAAGTTCGCTTGGAGTGACAAGTGTGAAGCAAGTTTTATGGAGTTGAAGAAGTGGCTTACTATGGCCCCCATTCTCACAGTGCCATCTGGGAGTGGTGGTTTCGTGGTTTACTATGGAGCAAATTGGGAAAGCTCCGTGAATCGCTCCTCGTACTTGGTCATTGACATCTCCCCTTGTTCCAGGGTCATGAATTCTATTTTCTTCTGTGCTCGGACGAATTCGGGGAAATATTTCTTGTAGAATACGTCCAAGAACTCTGACCAAGACCATGGCACTCCTGCTCTGGTGGCATCCCTCTACCTCGGTGCGGATCTCCACCAATGCTCGACTTCACATTCCATAATGAAGGTAGCCCAGTCAGCCCTCTGCTCGTCCGTGCAGCGAAGAACCATAAAGATCTTTTCCAACTACATGATCCAGGCCTCAACAACCATAGGATCAGTGCTCATATAGAAGGTAGGAGGGCGAAGTCTCTGGAAAGCCTCCAAACCTTCCGTGTGATGTACGGGAGGAGGTAAGGGTGCAGGCGTGACAACTTCAACAGTCTACCTAGTGGTTAAAAGTGTCACTGCCTCAGTGAGCGTCCCAAACATCTGAGCAAAGTTGGGCTGCTCTTCACCCTCTGGAGTATCTCCTCCATTACCTCGAGTATGGTAACCGCAACTCGATTACCTCGTCTCATGATAAATCCTGAGAACAATGGCAAAACATGAGTCTAACTTGGAAACCAGATTCTCGTTGTAGTTGTCATGACAATTTATAAAACACCCACTAGGTAAATGCACACAAGATATACACATAATACTCTAATAGACCCACGGTTGAAATTTTCCTAGTGTGACATACTAAGCTCGGTCAATGTATCAACCGGTTTTAACTAAAACTAAATGATTAGTCTATACTTGGAATACGACTCTCTATTCATGCCTAATGACTTAGTTGAATCATGGTATTAGACTCTAAGAGACCCTAGAGAACCTAATGCCTAGGTTCTGATACCACCTCTGTTGCGCCCTAAAATCCACCCTAGGAGATAGGCGGAACTTTGAGCGTGACTAAACATATCATGATGAACCAACCTGCTAAACATACAAAGCAATTACGTAGCGAAAGCATAACAAAATTTTTCTTTTATATATATACCAAAATGTATTCCAACTTACCAATGTACAAAATAGATGACTTTAAACATACACAAGTGAACCCCAATTTAAGTCCCAAAATACATTTCACTCTCTCTCTCCTCTCTCAATAATACCCCAGATAGGGCCATACATCAAGATCCCTATCACCCTTTGGACAACTACCTATCAGCTCTTCAATATACTCCTCCTCGACCCATGGTTCCGGAGTACATGTATCAAAAGTACCTGTCGAAGATAATAGTTCGGCTGAGCATGGAATACTCGGTGTATACAAACACTAACGTGGCAAGTAGTAGACATTAATGATAGCACACTTCGCAAGTCATGAAAAAATTTCAATTCAATGAAATAAGTGAAACAAGCATACTGGAATATTCAAAGAAGGCAACTATGATACTTTTCAAAATATGGCATGTGCAAGCTTTTCAAAATCTTACTTCTAACAATGCGATACAAGCTCTACTTTGAGACATTTCTTCCAATAAAGTGTTTCCCTTCTCAGAACACCTTATGAGACGAGTTCTTTCAAAACTTTACAAGTCAGGCCTCAAGACCTTGAGTACGAAAGTGTTTCCCTTCTCGGAACATCTTATGAAACAGGTTCTTTCAAAATAAAGTGTTTCCCTTCTCAAAACACCTTATGAGACGAGTTCTTTCAAAACTTTACAAGTCAGGCCTCAAGCCCTTGAGTGCAAAAGTGTTTCCCTTCTCGAAACACCTTATGAGACAAGTTCTTTCAAAACTTTACAAGCAAGGCATCATGCCCTTGATTTCAAAACCTTCCAAGCAAGGCATCATGCCATTGATTACAAAACCTTACAAGCAAATCCTTTTTTGAGAAAATCCTTACTTTTAGACAAAACTCCTTTTCAAGCCAAGGTATTCTTTAACACAAAACTCATGATGATTTAACAACAATTTCACATCAAAGTGCGTGTGGTCATTTGTGAGCAATAACTAGCGAAATCCTTAATCAATATATAACATGGTCATAGTTTACAAAAGATCACACAACCCTATTCTCTATAAATGAAACACAACAATTCACATTTAGTACAGTGTAACTACATATATACAAGGTTATCCATATCAAGAAACTCATGCATCTCATTAATGGTTTACAACAAACTAGCTAGTGGAGTGTATTTACCTTAGAAAGATTGAAACCCATTTGATCTTAATGCTTGAGATGGTTGAGAAGCTTGGAGGAGTGAAATCGTGTTTGGGGAAGAAGATCCGAGCCTTGGGGAAAAAGATCCAATCCTTGGGATGCAAGATCGTGCTCCTCTTGATCTCTAATGAAAACCCCTCTTGGAAACCCTAGCTCCTTCTCCTTTATCTCCCAAAACTCTCTTAGTTTTAGTGTTAACCTAAAAACCCCCCAAAATGGCTTCTATGTATATCCCAATGGGTTGAAACCCTAAAAAATCCCACATTTGGGGTGATTTGCGACTTTATTGTACATGACCGTTCGAACGGTCTTTTGATCATTTGAACAGTTGTGTGATCATTCGAACGGTTGAGTATACTGTTCTTGGTTTCTGAAATTTTGATTCCATATTTACTGAGATCATTTGAATGGTTGTGTGATCGTTCGAACAATCATAGAACTGTTTGAACGGTTTTGCCTACTGACTTCGAAAAATGATGTTTTATTCATCATTCACTGGGATCGTTCGAACGGTCAGGGAACCGTTCGATCCCAGTTTCTTCTGTTTTTTCTATTTTCTCCTTTTCTTTCTCATTGGCTTAAGTCTCAACACTTTTTAAACATCACCAAAGGTCCTTAAGACCTTAGAACCCATGCCATAACTCATTGTTAAACGCTACAATTTCATTATCATAATGAAACTTTTTGACTTTAAAACATACATTTTATAGCACTATTCAAAGCAATATTCACTAGTACTGTGCACATGAAGATCCGGGGTTCTACAAAGAATATCCGGAGGAACCAAAAGGTGACTACCAAGAGACAAAAGTGATTTGGATCATTATCCATAATATTGATCCATTAGCTAGTTTTGTTTACTTTAGTTGAAAAGGATGGAAGAAGATAATTAAGATGTTGCTTATGTTTTAATTTTGTACATGAGATCACAATGGGTGATCGGATTATTTATATTGAGTTGGTCATTATATCATCGGATTATTGATGTCATTCCATTTTGAGATTTATTATTAAAGAAAATTTTAAACTAATATTTTATAAGTCTTGTATGTTGTTAAGATAAGATGGATATGTATTGTCATAGGTCCAAAGTCTCCTTTGACCAACAATGAGATTTTGGGGTGGGACAGTAGTTGCTTTAGTTTTAATAAAGGATGAGGTTGTCACATGAGAGGAAGGACTAGAGACAAGTTTTCAATCTTTTGCAGGCAACGTTGCATGAAGAGCTTGCCTCAGGGTCACCAAGGCGAGGCACATTTTCTTGAATCTTTTTTTTTTTTTCTCTTTAGACTTCAGGATATCAACTATAAGCCACCTTCCCTGTCTTCATCAAGAGAAGAAAGTTTACACACTTGTTTAGCAGACTTAATAAAAGATTTAAAGCCTTCAAGGGCTTTTTTCTAGTAAGCCTGATATTTTGTGGTACAATGTCCCGATTTAAAGGGGCCAGCCAAGTGAAAGCTTTCGATGTTTGGCCTTAAATGCCCAATCCAATTCTCGGTAAAAAAAAAAATTCTCATCAGTTGCTCAAACAAAAACCAATTTAGGAAAAGATTTTTGTACGCCCTGATCTAGGTCAAATTTGCGGAGGCATCGGTGCAGGTTATATGCTTGAAGGGTATACATGCTAGTCCTACCATGATCTAGACTATGAATGGCTACCAAAGTAATTTCTTGAATGAATAGCAAAGTAATGTAATTCTTTGGTCGATGCCTTAATCATGTTCCCAATCTCCATTCTTACAAACTCTATAGGCCTGTCTAGCATTCTTACAAGATCAGCATCCAAAAGGTCTAGCATACGGTCTGAAAATAAAAACTTCTTTTTCATCCAGATAATTTTGTGAAATTGAATTCTTCCTCTTTGGGACCTTATCCCACCGCCACGCTCTCGGATTGGGGATATCGCCTTCGGGTAATAAAAGTTGCTCCGCCATTGGTGCATAATCAGGAAAATGCTCTCAAAGGGCATAGTTGCAAAAATGTTGTAGGAAGAATGTCTCTACCTTAAATCTCCCGGCAGATCGACATTTATAGGAACAAAACTGATCCAAATTTCTATACAATGTTCCAAGGAACAGCGGGTGCAAGGGAATAGCTATGACCTTCTGCAATGCGTACTAGCAATGGAAAAAATGTGATCAAGTATCCTTTCAATCGAAAGTCCTTCGAAGATGTACCGAGACATCCATATGCTGCATCATCCTTTTGCCCCATTTTACTTAGTGTTGGATTCTCCTCTCTAAAGAAATAATGAACCCATCCTAAGAAATTGGGTCTTTTCCCATATTTCAAAGCATTCTTTCCCCATTTTGAATAACGCCTTGATTCCCGGCGAGCTTTACGAAGATCACTTACCATTTTCATTTCCCTCTCGGACATGGCAATATGTTCGATGCTATTATTTGCTAAAAGCGGAAGTCTCGTCAATACTATCGCATCTTCCAACGTAGGTGTGATAAAGGTCTTGGCTTGCCTCTGGCGAAGCCAAGGGCTTATCTCGGGGTTCCTTAGAATAGGTGGCATGTGGTGGAGAAGTCAAAATCATGGGGCCCATGATTTTGATTTCTCCACACACAAATGGACATGTGGCGATAAATGTGTAGAATAAGAGGGAGAGATGTCAAATGGGGGAGAAGTCAAAAATCATGGGGAGAAAATAAATGACTTCTCCCCATTTTTCTGCCAGCTGCCGCACAATGTATGGAACCCCGAGAGCCCTTTCTGGCTTCGCCAAAGACAATCCGAGGCCTGTGATAAATGTGTGTCTTGGTATTCCCTTGGGGGCCTTGGCTTGTCTCGTCTCTGGCGAAGCTAGAAAGGGCTTATCTCGGGATTCCATAGAATAGGTGAAGAAGTCAAAATCATGGGGCCCATGATTTTTGACTTCTTCACCTATAATAAGACATGTGGTGATAAGGGTGTGAGATATCAAATGGGGAGAAGTCAAAATTATGGGGAGAAAATGGAATGACTTCTCCCCATTTTAACGCTAAGTGTCGCACAATGTATGGAACCCCGAGAACCCTTTCTGGCTTCGCCAGAGACAATCCGAGGCCTCCATCGGGATAGCAGATGCAGTAATGCATTCTGCATCCGCTATCCCACCTTATGTCAAAAGTTTTAGAAAGTGTCACAGCATTAAAGATTCTGGTTAAATGTAGTATGGAACCATATTGTGGATGTTTGAGAATATAGTAACGCCATTCTAACCAACCTTTAGTAGATCCACCAGTGAACTGAATATGGGCTGTGATAAAGGAAAATATTTTCTTTCCAATCATAACCTCAAGGTCAATAATGGCGGAGGACTTGATCCTGAACTATTTTCGACATCTTCTAAAGGAATGACCCAACCATTAGAGGGATTTGTGGTATCACAAGAATTGACTTTCAGCGGATTTCCAGAGTTATCTAATAAAATACTCCTTGAAAGATTCGTCATGCATTCAATCTACGTAAAAATGATGACGATATTAAATATTTGACAAAATAAAAGGCAGATTTCATGCACATTCACAAGTATTTTAATGGTTATCATCATCATACAGGTTTTTGGATTTATCAAAATTTCACGACAAGGATAAAATCTTTATTTACTAACCGTGAAAATTCTTCTTGAAGAGTCGTGCTTTTAGATCAAGTAAAATAAAGAGATTTGTGGGCTTCAAATCAGATTTTGATTTTTGAGTGAATTTAAATGAAGATTATGTACATTGATAGTTTTGTACATATTTATCATTCCTATTTATAAAAAGAGGAGATGACGTTTCCAATTTTTCAGATAATTATGGCAAACAAATCCCTTACAATTAATGACGAAAAGATGTTTGAGATGACTTGTGAGTGAAGAATTGGTTATTACATGAAAGTACGGACCAAAAACCAGTATTCCCGAGAAATATCATTATTAGAAAAGCTATGAAATAGACCTTCCAAAATAGACTCGAAATTATCTACTAAGGCCCATTCGATCCGCTAGTAAACGCTCCTTTCTCGCCCTCACTAGGAGGGGCTATTGTTGCTGCATAGAAATTATATAGCCACGTGTTGCTGAAATATCATTACATGTCATGTAGGTATGCCATTTAGGGCGATCAACTACCTATGCATCATATACATATGCTTGCATGGATGTATCCTAAAGCTTAGTATGCATAAGTCTCGGCAGATCCCCCGGACAGTAAATAGAAAACCCTAGGTTGATTCCCATGGTGAATAAGTCCCGGCAGTGCCCCTGGCGATAAAAAGAAAAGTCCTTGACTAACTCCCAAGGCGTGTCAGCCCGGGCAGATTCTCTGCCCATAAACGAAAAATCCTCAATCGAATCCCCAAGGTGTTTAAGTCCTTGCAGGTTCCAAGACGGTGAATGAAAACTGTTTGGCAGTATCCCTAATACGATATATAGAAAGTCTTTGACAATATCGCAATATACTGAAAGCACTGGGCAGAACCCCAAGGCAACATATGACCTTTGGTAAACTCGCAAGCATTTATGTGATTATATAATGATAAGAATATTACCTAATGTGATGAGGATTTCTTTACTCGAAAGATTGGCTCTGTTTGGTAGGTAAACTTCCTTAAAGTGTATAACCCGTCATAAGAAAGTTCTATTATTATTATGCTATTATTAATATAGAAGGAAAATTGATTTTGGTTATTATGGTTTAGTGGGTCTAAAGAGAATTTGTTAGTAATTGGATCGTCTTGTCGTTCTAATCACTAACCTGGAGAACACTCACTAAGGCATGAGGTTGTGATGACTTAGTTTTGACTGATGTGACAGATTTCTACTGACTAAGAAATCTAACTAACTTTGCTAAAATGACCGATCTCATAATTTTCTATAAATAGGAATGAGCTTTCTTCATTTAAGGCAAGAGAAACAGAGCTGGAATACTTGTGAAATTGGGGATCTAAGATTTCCTAACTCACTCCCAATCTAGTAGTCTGCCAACGTTAGTTGCCTGTTATTCTAATCTTCGTTCCTCCTCTCTTAATCATATACCTATTTCTCCTTGACCCCATAGTCTTTCTTCTCACTTCCTTCTAAGGTGAAAAGCTACTGGTAAGGACAGATCAGCAGCAGAAATCTAATCGAAACCCATCCATCAACATTCCCAAAACCTTCAATCATGCCTCTACCCTTCTACTGTCTTCTATCTCTTTATTTTTATTTTTTTGGTATTGACTACTAATTTTTTTTCTAATTTTTAGTTCATGGAGTGAACCGCTGGACATCTCTCTTTATTATCACCTTAGACTTGGTGCATCTCAAATCTTCCATTGTTGTTATATACTTCTTTTCTCAATCATCTCTCTAGAATACGTTTTAAGTTTTATTATATTATAAATTTACATGGAGTCTTCTATTTAAGCTTTTCTAATAGGTAAATAGTTTCCTGTCACTCCAAAAGGGCCTCACTATTTATATGTTCCGGCCCTTACCTATACAAAAATAAATAAAAAATTATGCTTGCGGCTGGGTGTTACTGTCCCCTTATATTCCCACATCGATTGGGTACTAAACTTCGCAAAGGTGTAGAAGGGTCCACAACTCCTCCATTAGTCAAACCCTTTTGGAGTGAGAGTGTCGGTTTACCCTTATGGCACATTGGCGGTTACCTTAGGTCTGATTGTGTGCGTGTTTAGTGTTCCCTTACCAATACCAAAAATAAAATAACTCAAGCCAGTTTAACACTCCTAAACGATCTTATATTGGTCAACATTGTATAAATAGTGAATGTTAACAAATATTAATTGGATAATTCAATACTGAAATCCACTTGAACCAATAATTATATCTCTTAAATTAGCTATTTTTAGTCATTTAATCAAATTTCTCTTTTGTTAAAAAGTTTATTAATTGCCTTATTATGTTTTACAAAGGAAAAATCTTAACTTTAATTTAATTAAGCTTAACTAAGGTTAAATGGGGGTTAAAAGGGACCTGAGGACATGGCGGTAACTTAAGTTGTGGACCCATGGGTTCGCTAAGCACTGCTCACAAAGGAAAATGCTTAACGTACCTACAATTTCCATTATGTAATGAAATGGCCGATCCTCATTGGTCCACGCCCTTTTTTTTAATACTCACCAATTGTGGTTAAGATTCACTCAGTACCCCTAGGGTTAAATGATCCAACCTTGGTTTTTTTTTTTTTAAATAAAAATCTTAACTTTAATTTAATTAAGCTTAATATGGGTTAAATGGGGGTTAAAAGGGACATGAGGATATGATGGTAGCTTAAGTAGCAGACCCTAGTCACTACCCACAAACGAAAATGCTTAACGTACACTCTATTTCCATTATGTAACGAAATGGCCTGTCCTCATCGGGCCATGCCCCATTTTTAATCTTCACCAACTGTGGTTAAGATTCACTCTCCCCTAGGATTAAGTGATCTAACGTTTGTTTTTAAAACAAAAATCTTAACTTTAATTTAGTTACGATTAACCAGGGTTAAATGGGGGTTAAAAGGGACATGAGGACACGGCGGTAACTTAAGTAGCAGAGCCACAGGTCTCCTAATCACTGCTTACAAAGAAAAATGCTTAACGAGTATCCACGATTTTCATTATGTATCGAAATGGCCAGTCCTCATTGGTCCACGCTCCATTTTCTAACACTCACCAACTGTGGTTAAGATTCACTCACCCTTAGGGTTAGGTGATCCAACCTTGGTTTTAAAAAAATAAAAATTAAACAAAAATCTTAACTTAAATTTAATTAAACTTAACTAGGGTTAAATGGGAGTTAAAAGGGACACGAGGACACGACAGTAACTTAAGTAGCAGACCGACGATCTACCAATCACTGCTTACAAAGGAAAATGCTTAACATACCCGCAATTTCCAATCTTCATCCACCATGAATTTTCACATTCTTTTTTGAAGCCAAATTTTCAAGTACAATTTTTAAAGGAAATGTCGAAAGCGTTGGTTATTGTCTTTGAATGGACGATTTGGGGTGACTAACACCTTTCCCAATTATTGTCTTTGAATGGGTGATTTGAGGTGACTAACACCTTCCCTAAATCATAATAGAATCCTCTTGTCCTGAATGTCATTTTTAGTTTCACAAAAACTCTTGTTTTGTTTTATTTTAAAATACTAAAATTGATTTTAGGTCACCAATCACACATTAACTCAATAGTTGGTGGTGACTCAATATTTGTCATATTGGCATGCTTTATGCGTGCTGATGTAAAGAATATTATAGACCTGATATTATAGACTTTATTCTTTATTTTTGAAAAAGTCACTATATCACGATAGCCACTTTGCTGGGATCGATAACCTTACTTCCATTCCATGCTTAAAACTTCACTTGTCTATTAAAAATCCAGCTAAAAGGAATGGTGGGTGTTTCCTTGTCCATTCCTTGCCCTCTTCCATTCAGCCTTTTTATCCTTGCAGCTAATCCACAGACATAGTCTTGAGACTTCCGCCCCTCACCGGAAAGACCTGTTAGCTTCTCCAAATTCCACCTACCCACCAAATATTCCAGTATATCGGCATAGTCGTTGACCGTGTAGACCCCCAGTCGATGGTAAACTGCCGTGAATTTTCTAAGGCCTTGGCTTGCCTCTGGCGAATCCAGAAAGGGCTTATCTCGGGATTCCATAGAATAGGTGACATGTGGTGGAGAAGTCAAAATCATGGAGCCATGATTTTGACTTCTCCGCCTATAATAAGACATGTGGCGATGATTGTGTGAGAATAAGGGCACGAGATATCAAATGGGGAGAAGTCAAAATTATGGGGAGACAATGGAATGACTTCTCCCCATTTTCACGCCAAGTGTGGCACAATGTATGGAACGCCGAGAGCCCTTTCCGGCTTCTCCAGAGACAATCCAGGCCATTTTCTAAATAGGTTGTCATACCAACCATCGTACATCAATTGAGCTGGCATCGAGATATTCTTCCTCATCATGTCCGCAAAAGCTAAACAGTACCATCTGGATCGATCTCAAAGAGCTTGTCCACAATCTTGGTGTATGCAGTCTCGTGGCGCTTCTCGTCTGCTGCGATGGCACGACATATTTGAGACAGCTTCATGTCCCCATCCTCTTTGGCAAGTCTGGCCGTGTTCCAATGGGGGATGAAGGTTGCTCTCTCTTGAAATGATGTGTAGATGAACCCAAGGTAGGGGTTGTTCTCCGTTAGAGGATCCTGTGAAAAGAGGGGATGGCAAAGAGAGATGCTATAAAGGCCTTGAAAGATATTAAAGACTTCTGTTCCCACTGTAAGGGGTAAAATTCGTAAAAAAGAGTAAAAATAATGGGTAAAATAGGAATTTCTCATTCTAACAAATTCTAACAATTTAGCTGACATAAGCCCACTTGGGCTATGTGCTGGCTCACTTGAGTGTTGTCTGACAGGTGACCTCATCATGACTACACAAGTCATGATGACTCCAAATGCCTATAGATAAGCATGAATCTCCAGAGAGAAGAGGGGGGCGAAAGGCCAGAGAGAAAGTAAAGAAATGCAGAAGAAGAAGAAGAAGGAGAAGGAGATCTGGGAAGCTTGGGTCATTTACACCCCTACTCTGAAGGGCTATGCAGGCGGCCACCCACCTGATTCTTTCATCTTCCTTTGGCTCCGGTCACTTGATGCTCTCTATGGCCTCACAATCTATTATGGTCACACTGTCACCTGCACGACCTTGCAATTGATCATCTGTTGAGTGTCATCATACTTGAACTTGTGCTTGACGATGTGGATAGTGCCGAATCCGTTGTCACGTTGTCTGATAAATAGTGCCGAATCCGTTGTCACGTTGTCTGATGAATAGTGCCGAGCTCGTTGTCCGTTGTGAGATGCACAACGTACTCATTGTCTGATGCACAACGTACTCGTTGTCTGATGAATAACGTACCAGTTGTCTGTTGGATAACATACCCGTTGTCAGATGCACTATGTATACGTTGTCTGAGCTACGTTGTCTGAGTATTGCCCGAGCTCGTTGTCTCGCTATCTGATGTGAATAGTGCCCAAGCCCGTGTCTCGCTATCTGATGTGAATAGTGCCCAAGCCTGTTGTCTCGCTATCTGATGTGAATAGTGCCCGAGCCCGTTGTCTCTTTGTCTGCTATGAATAGTACCGAGCTTGTTGTCCGTTGTGAGCTGCACAATGTACTCGTTGTCTGATGCACAACGTATACGTTGTCCAAGAGCTACGTCATCTGTGCCTCCCGAGCTGCGTCCTATACCTCTCCACAGCTCATCCTCCAGAGCACAACATCAGTGCCCGTCCTCAAGCGCATATGCTCAATGACCTCACGATAAGTATCTCTATACTATTATATTCATATGTTTATGTGCTTGTGCCTTATACTGACTTTATCATCGGAGCTTATTTCAGGGTGCACACCCGCCCCCTCAGACTCATTCACAGGTGGAGTTTTACAATCATTCCTCTACCAGCTAAGCAGCTACAGACGCATGGCATGTAAGAGATATTTCTCTTTCACCCACAAACTTCAATTTTACTCATTGATTGATTCTGGAAATAGTAGGCATTTTACATAGAAATAAGAGACCTTAAAGAGTACAAAATTCTTCTAATATAATTCGATTCAAACAGTGTTATGCATCTTAAGCATTGTTTAACAGTACACAATTCTTTTTATTTGAAGATGGCAATTTAGTCCTCCCTCTGTTTTTTGCATGCTAATCTGCCATAACTCTTGTTCAATGGGTGGACCAATTGGTCACTATTTCTCTCTCCCTCAATTTATAGCAGGATTATATGGTCCTCCCCTATTTTTTGCATGGTTTTTAAAGGTGATACCCTAAGTGACCAAGCACACGGTTGGGCCCAAGCGGCCTTATAACAAAAAAAAGTCATTTAAATGCTCAAAAACCCCTCTAGGGCCCTCGAGCTCTCAAAACCCCTCTTGAAAGGGTCTTTTAGGATTTAAATAAATGTAGGCCCCATAATTATATATATTTTATACATTACATTTTTTATTATGTTTCTTAGCTAGGGCATAACCGAGATGAACATGGAAGAAAGGAGAAGAGGTACAACCTCTTCCTCTCTCTCCTCTCTTCTCTCCCTCCCTCCCTCCCACCTATTCAATAGTCACAGTTGCATGTCACGTTATTTTTTTTATTTAGTCCCACAATCTTCCCCTCTCTCCCTCTCCCTCTCCATCTCTCATGTTCGTCTATCACTGTAGACCATTGTTTTTTTTTCTATTTTTATCCCTCATAGTCCCTCTCTCTCCCCTTCCGATAGTCATTTTAGACTTTCTAATTTTTAGTTGTGTATTTTTTATTCCTAACACTTAAAATTCCTATTTATTATTCCTAAAACCATCTCCAATGATAGTTCTATCAATATGCATCTTAACAATGGAGATTATTTAATTTATATGAATTATAGGGCCTTTTATTCAGGGAAATGAAAATGGGGGAATTTCTGCATGGAGTTCATCAAGCGACGCCTTAACTATCCATGGGGTTTATCTCCTCAAGTCGCTAGTCACCTTGAAAACCATATTCCATATGTATTGGTATGTCTTAAAGGATTCAATTGTTGTTTGTAATTATAGGAAAATATAAACTAGCTTGAATTCCCATCAATGCATTTTAAATTGTTATCACTTGGGAAGTTGGAAGATTAAGAAAAAACTGCATTGACTGACAATCAATTAAGTTTATATTCCTTGAAAATATAGATAATGTGGGTTTTTGGCTCGAATCTAAGAGAGAGATCAATTGCCCAAAAGGGGGATTGATCGCCCAAGTGGGGGATCATTTGCCCAAGCGGTATTTTGTTCCGGGAAAGTTCCAATTCCAGTTCTAGAGAGTTTCATGTTTTGGGAAACTCCTATATTGATAGGGATTCCATTTCCTCTTGTGTTTAGGCTCTCTTTTGGACTATAAAAGAGAGGCTTGGGGTTAGGGTTTATAAGCTAAGTAAGATTGTCATAGCTAGGGTTTGGATTGAGTGAACAAGAAGGTTTTTGTGAGAGAGAGCATTGTTGGCTTTCCTTGAGGTTTGATCTTTGTTGTGGGTTCTTCTATTTTGTATTCTTTTCTTGGATTAGTGAAATTATTTGGTATGTTGTGACTGTCAACATAGGCATTTAGGCCGAACCACGTAAATCTTGCTTTGTAGTGTGTTTTCTTTTTGCTATATTTATTTCATTGTCATTGATTTTATCCTAAGGGGCTTCCGCAAAACAAACTGGTATCAGAGCTATTGGTTTAGAATGATGACAAAGATTTCGAGTTCCAGATTCGAAGTAGAGAAATTCGATGTAAGTAAAAACTTCGGGTTATGCCAAATAAAGGTTCGTGACTTGTTAATCTAACAAGGCTTGCACAAAGCATTAAAGGCGAAGGATAAGAGGCTTGAAAATCTGAAGGAGGAAGATTGGGAGGACTTTGATTTGAAGGTGATGAGTGTGATTCATTTATGTTTAGCGGATAAAGTATTAGACAACATTCTTGAAGAGAAAACGGCTTCAGGACTTTGGTTGAAGTTAGGGAGTCTCTATATGACGAAATCGCTCACTAACAAGTTATAATTGAAGCAAAAGTTGTTTACACTCAAGATGGTAGAAGGTACAAAAATTTATGATCATCTTAGTGAATTTAATAAGATAATTACTGAGTTAACGAGCATTGGTGTGAAACTTAATGAAGAGGATATAACCTTCCTTCTTGTTACTTCCCTACCTCCTTCACTTGAACACATCCGTACTACGTTGCTCTACGTAAATGAGGATATCAATTTGGAAGATGTTATTACTGCACTTCTCTCTAATGAGTTGAGAAAGAGTGCGCTAAATAGTGAAAGTCATGAGCAAGCTTTACTAGGAGAAGAGAGGACAAAGGGTAACAGATCTAGAAAAGGGTACAAATCATGCAAGAATATTGAATGTTATTACTGCCATAAAAAGGGGCATATAACTAGATATTTTCAGTTAAAGAAAAGTGAGGCGGATGAGGAGGAAAGAAAATCCTCTAGTACAGCCAATGTGGTTAATAAAGATTCTAAGGATCCGGATGATGATCCCATGGCCTTTTTGGTTACTATAACTAATGGTTGGTTTAAGGACAAATGGATCCTTGATTTTGATTGTTCCCATCACATATGTCTAAATTGCTACCTACAACAAGGTTAAAGGTGACACTGTCTTAATAGGTAATAATACACCTTGCAAGATTCTTGGGATAGGGACAATCAAAATAAGAATGTACAATGGTGTAGTGAGAACATTGATGGGAGTGAAGCACGTTCTAGATCTAAAGAAAAATCTGATCTCTTTGAGCTCTATAGACTCTCGGGGATTGCAGATTCTATGCACAAGGTGAAGTGCTAAAAGTTCGAAAGGGAGTCTCAATTGTAATGACAGAGAAAAGAAGCAGGAACTTATATGTGTTGCAAGGAAACACAGTTTTTGATAGAGTATCTAAGGCAAAGAAAGCTCTTATTGTTCCTAATTCTAGCTTGGCAAAGGAGACGTGAGTTTTGGCAAACAATGAGGGTTTGCAGTTGAAGATGAAGGCGACTAAATATATGACATTCAGTTTTAATGATGATTTGTAGGTAGAGTCGAGGACTCCACATCTTTCGCAATAGGGTGAAAGAATTTGGTGGAGAAGTCTAAAATGGTTGTTTAGACTTACTCCAAATTCGGCGAGGTGGAGCCTTGCGTTCGGTTTGGATTGTGTTGGTGAAAGCGAGATGGCACGTCAAAGGGTGTTCGCGGGATTCTCGCCAAGGTGGAGATTTGTGGGTTTTTGGCTCGAATTTGAGAGGCAGATCAATCGCCCAAGCGGTATTTTGTTCGGGGAAAATTTCAATTCCAGTTTTAGAGAGTTTCATGTTTTGGGAAACTCCTATATTGATAGGGACTTCATTTCTTCTTGTGTTTGGGGCATTTTTTGGGTTATAAAAGAGAGGCTTGGGGTTAGGGTTTGTAAGCTAAGTAAGATTGTCATAGCTAGGGTTTAGGTTGAGAGAACAAAAAGGTTTTTGTGAGATAGAGCATTGTTAGCTTTTCTTGGGGTTTGATCTTCGTTGTGGGTTCTTCTCTTTTGTATTCTTCTATTGAAATAGTGAAGTTAGTTGGTGTGCTGTGACTGTGGACGTAAGCATTTAGGCCGAACCACATAAATTTTGCTTTGTGGTGTGTTTTCTTTTTGCTATATTTATTTTTCTATTGTCGTTGATTCTCTGCTAAGGGGCTTCCACAAAACAGATAATAATAATTGAAATCTTGATTCCGTGTAGAAATTCCATTGGTTTCTTGACATAAGAAGCTTTGAAAGTTTAACTCCCATTCCACACTAAATAAAAAAAGCAATAAGATTTGTAGCAAGGATCTTACCATTCCCGACCCAATCAGATATTGAATTGTCTTCTCAATTTGCTTCATGTCTACTCGTCCAGATAGATAGAGGTACTTGTTAAGAACGTCCCCATGCCGGTTCTCTTCAGTGGTCCATGCCCATGTCCAAACTGCCCAAGAAGTAGGACTTGCACCCGTTTCATCTCGGACTCCATCCAAGGGGTTAAGTATTGTTTGGTAAGTTGGAAGGGCTTCCTCCGTAATCATATCTCCAACCAAAACATCAAAGTAGTCGTCTGGGATCTCCTTCGATAGTTCCCTCAGTTCCTTGACTTGCTCAAAGAATCCTTCCGAGGTGGGATCCGGTAGGAAATCCTGTGATTGCCAAGATTTCTCAACAGGCTTCAGATGTAACAATATGTTCTTCTCTGCCCATTTCTCCATGGATTTAAAGATCTCAATCTTTTGAGGAGGCATGGAGTGGGTTACTTGAACATGTATCTTGCGTGGAGGGCTATACGGCAAAATAACTCGGGCTTATAAAATTGCAATTCAGATTGGAGTTGTCATATTAGCCATATACCCTACTTCTTATGCTCCCCAAAAGTACATATATACAAACATATCTTTAAAATATCATATAATCAGATTCTTTCCTAGGACTAACATGTATGCCACAATACATCTCTACATTCGTGTCAATGTGGTTCTAATGTATAAGTGTTTCTGCCCCAAGCAAATCATTTCTATTTATGAATATTTGAATTTAAATGACCTTAAACTTAGTCAAAAGGGGTTGTTTTTTATGTCTGTTATGACACCTTATGTAATGCATTAATGTTTAATTTACTATCATCAGAATGATGATGCTGGAGAGTCAACATAGTGCTTGAGTACATGTCCCTTTAAAGGCCTGAGTTATGAGTGAAATTGAGGCAATTCACACTATAACCTTTCCACATTAATGACCATTTTCAAATAGGATTTTTTTGCATTATTCGCGGGTGACTACGAGTATTATGTGTGGGAGCATCACATCGGCCAAATATCATTTTGATTGATCGACAAACCTTGATAGTGCACGCTAGTTGACCACCACCCTTGGATTGGAGAACTATCTCGGATCTTTTTAGATGGTATGATCTTCTCTTGGGCTGGCATGAGACCGTATAATAATAGTTTTAATGCAACCTACCTTTGTGGAGTTAGTATAATTTTGAGGAACACTAGATGGAATTACTAAGAAAATCATTATTGTGGCAAATGTGTAATCTTGAGAAAGTTCAAATAAACCTGAGAAAATATTTTAAAGCACTTAAAAGTGTAAAATTGTTTCTCCTAAAATTAATTTTCATTTATATGTTGAGTTGAAAAATGCATTTTCAGGAAAAAAAATCATTGTTCTTGAATTTTTTTTACGAGAAACATTTTTTTATCAGTAATGAAACAGAATTTATTAAATATATACGGAGATTATCCTAGTAACTCATCCAACTCTACTCCCATCTGCCAAATGGAGCACCATTCGGAAATGCACAAACTTATATGTGAACATAGTCGACCAGGAGTAGAGGATGAGTTATAAAAAAAACTTGCTTATTTTTCTTGTTCCATACTGTCCAAGAAATTTCCCTAGGAAGACTGTCCCTCTTGTCTCCCAGGCGCTATCAAATTCGCCTAAAGACTAAAAAGATTAAAATTTTTGGAAGCAAGAAGAAAAAAAGCACATTCCACCCCAGAAGATAAATGAATTGTCCCCGAAATTCACAAATAACTAGGCGGTGCAATAGCAAATAATCTACCAACTCTTCTTCGTTAAGGCACAGAAAGTAGTAATTTTTCATTCTCCAACCTCTACTTTTCAAAAGCTTACGAGTAAGAGTCTTATTTAAATCCATTTTCTATAAGAAAAGATACTTTTAGATGATTGTTATGATTGCACACAAGACTATGAGAAAAAGGAGACAAAGATTCATAGGTAAATAACTGTAATAATGATCTCATTTAAAACTGTCTATTGTTGCCTCTAAACCAAACCCTACAATCTCCATCTTAAGTATGCGGGGGAATTGCAAAGACAATTCATCAAGCTGAGCATATCATTCAAATCTCATCTCAAACAAGGACACTACATTGTTACGTTCTTCATCATCCCATAATAGTCACTACTCGAGCATCTCTATCAATGGCCAACAGGAAAATATTCTTAAAGCTATCCTTCAGACTTGATGGGCCAAACCACACACCCTTCTTAAATCTAATCTCGGAGCCATTTCTCACCTTAAATCTAATGTAAGTTGAGAACAAGCTAGCTACTGCCATGATTCCTTTTCATGGCCCTAGGCTAGGTGAACCCTTAACATGTTCCTAAACAGAGGATTCTTCATATTTGGAAACCATAACCTTTCTCAAATCACTCTCCATTTCCTCCCCAAAATGTCGCACCCATTTCCCTAGCATTGCCTTCTTTGCCTCCATCGGGGGTTTACAATTTTGACCACCTATCCTCTTTGGACGACAAACCTTTTGTCACAGGACTAAATGGTAATTAGCTTTGTCCCCCTTAGGATCTAAAGGAATTCCCTTTGCAAACATTCAATCTTGGTGGTAATCGAGCATGAAATAGTGAAAGTGGATTAAAGTAGGTTGGTAGATTTCTTAAAAGTGATTTTTGTTAGGGTCAATTTCTTCCTTCATACAAAAGAGACAATTTCCACCCAGCTAACCTTATGAAAATTTTCATGATTGGGGACCAAATGTTCTTGGATTTAAAGCTATGCCTAGATATCAGTTGGTAAGGAGCCTATTTTTCACCCTAGGCATTCTGAAATTTCCTCTACTTTCATAACATTTGCCAATTCTAACTATCTCATTCTTTTCCCAGTTAACTTTTAGCCTACTCAAATTGGCATCTCAGATGAATGAGTTACCGACATGAAGTGCCACAAAACACCAGAGTATCATCCTTGAATTGCATATCAGGTACACTCAAGTTTTTTATACCTATCCAAAAACCCTCAAAAGTTGAGCCATATACCTGGATAACATCTTGCTCAGAGCTTTCGCAACTATGATAAACAAAAGTAGGGATAGAGCTAGGGTCATCCTGTCTTGGGCCTCTAGAACTTTGAAGAAACCAACCGGAGTTCTATAAATGAGAATCAACATCATCACAACTGAGATACATTCTTTCATCCAATTACACCATTGGAGACCCAAATCAATTCTCCTCAAAATATACCCCACAAAGTTCTAGTGAACATGATCTTGTGTTTTCTCCATATCTATTTTCCACAAGACACCAGGGTTCTTGTGCCTTATCCTCTCATCGACATATTCATTAACTTTCGAGAAACCTTTGGATAACATGTTGAGAGCTTCCAAAACTACAATAAATTGATATGGGGATGGGGGATCACCCTGTCTCAGGCTTATGGAGATTTTGAAGAAACCAACTGGACTTCTATTAATGAGAATCGACATCCTCATAACTGAGATGCATTCTTTTATCCAGTTTCGCCATTTAAGACAATAACTCATTCTCCTCAACATATACTCCTCCACAAAATTCTGGTGAACATGATCATATGCTTTCTTGATATCTATCTTGCAGAAGATACCACGGTTCTTCTACATTTTCCACTCATTGTCACTTTCATTAACTATCAATATTCCATCTAAGATCTATCTTTCACCAACAAACTCCTCCTTTTATGCGGAAATGATTGACCCTAAAACTCCCTTCAACCGTGAAGCCAACACTTTGGAGAGGATTTTGTGTACACTACTCACAAAACTTATAGGTCTAAAATCTCTCAACTCCTAAACCCCCGTCTTCTTAGAAATTAGGCTACGAATGTGTTATTAATGAACTTATTAAATGACTTGTATCATAAAACTCTTGCATAAGCGCAAGAAAGTCTGTGTCCAAGCTCTCTTTGCTCAGATGAGAAGATTTCGAAAGGGAGGCCATCTAGTTTTGGTCTCCTATAGTGTTTCTCCTGGTACATCTCCTTAAAAAGGAAATAGTATTGTCCTTAATATCCTTCCTCTTCTCCCTCCACACTCCTTCTACATTAAGTTTGGGGATTAAATTAGTTTTCCTAGATTAAAAAAAAAATCAGCGTTATGATCCTCTTCCTTGAGCCAACTGATTCCAGATTTCTGTTTTCAACTAATCTCTTTCATCATCAACACCTTCAAAAATTCAATTTTCAAGGACTCCTGGTGATTGAAAATTCAATTTTTAAGGACTCCTTGTCATCGATTTATTCAAGCACTGGAGACTAGAGTCCTCTAACTTGTCTAGATCCTCAATGATATTGAGAAGCTTAAAATTCTTGACTTTTTATGAGAAATATGTGCCCAATTCCACATCAGTGGGAGGTTGTTACGTGTATTTGCACTTATATTGAAAGAAGAAAGCTGGAAACTTCGTGCTTTGACTTCTTATAGGAAATGTAACGGATAAAATTCGTGTACCAGCTTAGCGTTGTGGGACGAGCTCGTTTTTTGTCGTTTTGTTCACGAAAGTGACACGTGTTCACGAGTTGGGGCCACGTGCTTAAAGTATAAGGGTCACACGTTGTCTGACGTACAACGATCCCGTTGTGCGCATTGCGACATCTTTGTTCTCACGAAGAACAACGTTTCCGTTGTGGTCTCGACAACGAGCTCGTTGTCTGAAGCACAACGTGAGCGTTGTGCTCTTGACAACGTCGATTGTCGTTACGCGCACAACGAGTCCGTTGTCTCACTGACAACGATGTCGTGCTGTGTTTTAAGGCATCTACGTCGTAACCGAGCTTAAGTCGACAACGAGACCGGCTCGTAGGAGGAAGTGATCAGGAGGCGATCCATAATTCCGACAAGCGTGCCGAACGTGTCGTTTCGTGCCGAAAGCACTGTCTTGGCATTTAATGCTGGTCATTTCTGCGTACCGACCGATCCCGTCCGATTGGACTTATAGGAGGCTCTCACGTGTAATGCAACCGGCGGCAGATATGTGCAAGATATTTGGCAATGAGTGCAAAGACACGTGGTATGGACACCTATGGCCATCCATGGTCATCGATGGCCATACCAACCTTGCCCTATATAAACCCCGTGATTTTTAGTGCACAGGACAGTGAAAAAGGAACCCAGATCCAAGAAGACGTGTTCAGGGCTTTTAGTGTCTTGCGTATTTTTCAGTGATTGTTCTTGCCTTTACTATTCATCATCTTCTACCCCTACTGACTTTACCATCGGAGTACAGGTCAGGGTGCCACACCCTCCGCTCCAACCTTCCACCAGTAAACCAGAACGTGGAAGAAGCCGCTGCTGACGCGTGTCCGTCCGGTATTTTTCCCCTCACAAAATTGGCGCCGTCTGTGGGAATCTAATAAACGGACCCCCCTTCGCTCTCTGAGGTCATGGCTGATCAGTCAGAAGTATTCGGGCATGAGGATCAGACCCCTCATTCCACTTCTTTCATACCCTCTGTCGTGCACATTCCTGGAGCCAGTCCTCCGTCTGGACAACCAGAAGGGACCGTACCTTCCCCTGCTGAACTCTCTGTTTCAGATCGCGTCTTGGCGATGCTGCAACTGCAGCAGTCTGTTCTGGATCAAATCACCAGGCAGCAACAGTTGATGCAAGCGAGGCTGGAGGCGTTCGAGCATAGCAGGCTCGAGGTGGAGGAGGTGCCACTGCAGAGGCCTTCCTTGAGACGTCAGTTTGACTTCTCTTCTTCTCCTTCTGCCCCGGAGAACCGTGAGACCAGGTTTGTGCTTCTTCCTACTGAGGGGGATGTAAGGCAACCCCCGGTTCGGGCAGAGCAGAGCATCCCTTCGGATCGTGTGGATTTCAGAGAAGGAGCAGGTAGAGAGGACCTGAGAGTGGGTACCGGAGGTGCGGACACCCAGAAGACTTGGGTAACAGCCAAGGAGGTGGAGGCTTTAATCGGTGCTCGCGTTAAGAGCATGAAGGGAGGGGTCCCTGACCACTTTGCTCAGTCAACAAAGGAGAACGTTGAGAACTCTCCTTTCACGGATGCTATCAACCAGTCTTATACTTCTTCCAAGTTCATAACTCCGACCTTCTCCATGTATACTGGAAAGACAGATCCGGAGGAGCATTTGTTTGACTTCAAGCATGCGATGGCTGTTCGCAACCCAGATGATGATCTTTATTGTAAGGCTTTCCCTAACAGCCTGTCGGGAGCAGCATCGAAGTGGTTTCGTAACCTACCTCCTGGCTCCATCAGCAACTTCTCAGAGCTCAGGTCGACCTTTATTGATCGCTTCATCATCAATAAGAAGAAGAAGGCGGGTGCAGATACTCTCTTCTCTTTGAGGATGAAGCCGGCCGAATCCTTGAAGGACTTCATTTCGCGTTTCACCGATGAAGCCCACGATATTGACAAGGTTGACGAAGCAAGCTGCATCGCCGCTTTTAAGAATGCTATCCCCAAGCATTCTGAGCTCTACAAGTCCTTAGCTCTTGACTATCCTGTCAAGATGGACGAGTTGTTGGTACGTGCCACCAAGTACGGGAGGTACGAGGAGGACGTATCCGTGGTGTCAGCACCAAAGCCCAGGGTGAGAGCGGTGGATGTCGTGGAGAGGGCACACCGATCATCGAAGAGGAAGGAGAAGAAGCAGCAGCACGAGTCTTCATCATCTGAGGACTCGCCACCAAGGAAGCGGAAAGAGAAAGTTGTGTATGTGACCCAGCAGGATCAGCCGGATCGGCGCCCGCTGGAGAGAAATTTTAACCAGTATCAGAGCAGGACGGAGAGACGTCCTAATGACCAGCAGGCGAGGCAACAGTATCAGCCACGCCAGGTGCAGCCTCAAGTACAGCACGAGAGAGGCGTGCAGCCTAGTGAGAGGCGATCTTTTGCAGATCGAGCCCCACGCATCAATTTCACAGTCAGTCCGGCGACCATCATGAAGTCAATGGAGGATCAGCCATACTTTGAGTGGCCGGCGAGGGCGGTGCCGGATATCACATCGGGACCACGGGTGCATGAGTACTGTCATTATCACAAGTGTCGTGGTCACCTCACCAACCGGTGCCGTATTCTGAGGGAATATTTAGAGAGGCTTGTTCAGGAGGGGTACTTGGGAGAGTATCTCGCTCCTGACAACGGCGGAGCGGAGCGTACCAGGGAGCCGATGTCCCAAACTCGTGGAAGAGAACCCGCCAACAATCCCAGTACCAGTGGAGGAGCTTCTTTGGGCACGATCAATGTCATTTGCCGCGTGCAAACGCCTGAAGCTGATGTGGAGAGGAACTTCAGGGCAAAGGCCAGAAAGCTGTCTCACGAGGCCGCAGTGTGCCAGGTGCAAGTGCCTAGCAGGAGCATCGAGCAGGCACTCACCTTCGCTGATCGTGATCTGGCAGGAGTGATCCAACCTCACTATGATGCTCTTGTTCTCACCATGAGAATAGGAGACTTTGACATCAAGAGAGTGCTCGTGGATTCGGGGAGTGGAGCGGACATTTTGTACCTTCATGCTTTCACTCAGATGAAGTTGGATCCTTCCGTCCTCATCCCTGCTCAGACTCCCTTGTATGGATTTGATGGCAGCTCGATGAAGCCTGTAGGCGATGTTGTCTTGCCCGTTGTGGCTGGACCCGTTGTCCTCCTGACCAGGTTTTCTGTTCTGGATGCGCCATCACCATACAATGCCATCTTGGGTCGCTGGTGGACCCATGAGATGAAGGCTGTCCCGTCCTCGTACTACCAGGTGTTGAAGTATCCAACGCAGGACGGGCCTCGGGAGATCCGAGGTGATCAGTTGGCTTCGCAGAAGTGCGATTTTCCAGCTTCCGTTGTGCCTTCGTAGCAGTTACAGGTCGTTCCCGTTGTGGAAGAGAGCTCGGAGGCATCGTTGTGCAACCCTTCCGTTGAGCCCACGAAAGCCGTCAATTTGGGAACAGAAGAAGAGCCAAAGGTGTTGCAGGTCGGGACAAGCTTGACAACGGAGGAGGAGCTCGAGTTGCTGTGTTTTCTTAGGCAGAATCTTGATGTCTTTGCATGGTCTCACAAAGACATGACTGGCATCGATCCGGGAGTTATCTGCCACCACCTCAATGCTGATCCTGCCATCCCTCCAGTGAAGCAGAAACCTCGGAGGCTTGCTCCAGCTTATCATGATGCAGTGAATGAAGAGATTGACAAGCTGATCCAGTTCGGGTTCATTCAGGAGGTGCAGTATCCTGATTGGATAGCCAATGTTGTGGCGGTACCTAAGAAGAATGGGAAGGTGAGAGTCTGCATTGACTTTACTGGGGTCAACAAGGCGTGCCCCAAGGACTTTTTTCCCATGCCAAGGATAGACAGACTCATCAATGCCACTGCCGGCCACGAGATGTTATCCTTCATGGATGGTTATTCGGGCTATAACCAGATCCTACTGGCGGAAGCAGATCGAGAGAAGACCACCTTCATAACAGAGCGAGGTTTGTTCTGTTATCGGGTGATGCCTTTTGGCTTGAAGAATGCAGGTGCCACCTATCAACGTCTGATGAATCTCATGTTCGGATCACTCCTTGGCAAGACGGTTGAAGTGTACATCGATGATATCGTTGTGAAGAGTCGAGTACGAGGTGCTCTCGTGGCAGACCTTGCTGAACCTTTCTCTGTGCTGCGATCTTTCAATCTGAAGATCAACCCAGAGAAATGCACCTTTGGAGTCACCTCGGGGAAATTTTTGGGTTATCTTGTGAGTCAGCGGGGGATTGAGGCTAATCCAGCTCAAATCCGTGCTTTACTGGACATGCCAGAGCCTAAGTCGAAGAAGGAGATCCAGAAGCTGACAGGCCGGATTGCTGCGCTCAACCGATTTATCTCCAAGTCATCCAATCGTTGCAAGCCTCTGTTCGAGCTGTTGAGGAAGGACTCCATTTTTGCGTGGACCCCAGAGTGTTCCCGAGCTTTCCTTGCCTTGAAAGAGTATTTAGGGTCAGCTCCCATCCTCTCAGTGCCAGAGCCAGGTGAAATCTTATATCTTTATTTGTCTGTTTCAAAGCAAGCCCTTGGTTCCGTCCTGGTGAGGAGCTGTGATGGCGTGGAGAAGTCTGTCTACTTCATCAGCAAGACCTTTCTCAAAGCAGAAAGCAACTATAGCAAGCTCGAGAAGGTGTGTCTGGCTCTTGTCTTTTCTGCAGAGAAGCTTCGTCCGTACTTCCATGCTCATTCTGTCGTTGTCATCACAACGTATCCTTTGAAAGTCGTGCTGGGAAGACCCGAGCTGGCAGGAAGGATGTCAAAGTGGGCGGTGGCTCTGAGTGAGTTCGATATCCAGTATCGAGCCAGGAGTTCAGAGAAGGGGCAAGCAATGGCGGGTTTTCTTTCTGATTTCCCTGTCGAAGAGGAGGCAGAGGACACGGTTGTTGATCTACGGGAGCTCCCAATTGAAGTTGACAACGAAGATGCCGTTGTGGGAGGGGCCGAGTCGTCGGAGTGGAGCGGTTGGCTGTTATACGTAGATGGATCTTCCAATTTCAGTGGCTCAGGACTGGGCGTTGTGCTTGTAAGCCCGGATAACATCAAGGTGCAGAAAATGTCGCGTCTTGGGTTCACTGCCTCCAACAACGAAGCCGAGTACGAAGCCTTACTCCTTGGGTTGGAGAGCGCACGGGAGCTGCAGATCTCCACGTTGAGAGTGTTTTGTGATTCACAGCTCGTGGTGAATCAGGTGAATGGTGTTTATGAATGCAAGGACGATCGGATGAAGCAATATGCTACTCTCGTTCGTTCGTTGTGTGAAGCATTCGCCGTTGTGGAGATTAGGCACACCCGGAGGGATGAGAACAGGCATGCTGATGCTTTGGCATATCTAGCTTCCATGGTGCAGGCTGACGAGCCCAGGGCTATTCTGATGGAGTTTCAAGAATATCCTTCAATAGCTCTTCAGGCACAGCGAGAAGTGTTCTTTGTCAATCCAGTCCCGAGCTGGATGACAGGGTTGGTGGCTTACCTGAAGGACGGAGTTCTCCCTATCAGTGTGAGGGAGTCAAGACGCATTCAGTTTAAGGCATCTCGTTATACCTTGGTGCAAGGAGAATTGTTCAGGAAATCTTTTGGTGGTCCCTTGCTGAAGTGTGTTCATCCTGCAGACGTGGAGAAGATACTTGCTGAGCTACATGAAGGTATATGTGGCATTCATTCGGGCGGGAGAACCATTGCCCATCGAGCCCTGGGGCAAGGCTACTTTTGGCCTTATATGCAGGCCGACGCTCAGAAGTACGTGAAGAGGTGCAGCCAGTGCCAGCGGTTTGCTCGCTTGATTCATGCTCCAGCTCAAGAACTCAGCACTATATCCCAACCTTGGCCATTTGCGCGGTGGGGACTTGACATCGTGGGACCCTTCCCGAGGGCTCCAGGGAATCTGATCTTCCTTTTGGTGGCAACTGACTACTTCTCGCGGTGGATTGAAGCCGTTCCCCTTGCACGTATCAGAGAACAAGAGGTGAAGAAATTCTTGTGGGAACACATCGTCTGTAGATTTGGCATACCGCAGTCTATCGTTACTGACAACGGGAAGCAGTTCTCAGGTCGGCTGATTGCCGACTTTTGCAGCGAGCTGAAGATCAAGCACGTCTTCTCTTCCCCTTATTATCCTCAAGGGAATGGATTGGCCGAAGCAGCCAACAAGAGCATTCTCAATGCCTTGAAGAGAAGATTGGAAGATTCGAAGGGGAAGTGGACCACCGAACTGCACAACGTTTTGTGGGGGTACAGAACGACTCCAAGGAGTCCTACCAATGAAACTCCTTTCTCTTTAGCGTATGGCATGGAGGCTGTCATCCCTACAGAGATCAGTTTGCCTACAGTGCGTTCTTGGCACAGCAAGAAGAGGGATGAAGAGAAAAATCAGAACACAGTACTCATGGCTATTCATCTTGACCTGCTAGAAGAGAAACGAGAAGATGCCAACATTCAGATGAGGAGGTACCAGCAGCGATTGAGGAAAGCCTACAACAAGAAAGTACAACGGAGAGTGCTACAGGTCGGTGATCTCGTCCTCCGAAGAGTGTTCCAGAATACGAGAGAGCTTAACAGTGGCAAGTTGGGACCGAACTGGGAAGGGCCCTATATCGTAGAACGATTGGGGAGTCCTGGAGTCTGCTACTTGAAAGACTTGCAAGGTAACCTCATCTCAAAATCTTGGAACATCATGAATCTGAGGCAATTCTTTCAATAGAATCTGAGATGTGCTGTTTACATGCATCGTTGTGCTTACAAGTATTTTCAGTGATCTTACATAATCATAATGCTCATATTTCAACATGTGATTCGCCATACTATGTGCCTGCTCATTGTGTGCTTGATCATTATTTACATTGTTCACTATCTAGTTCATCAGTGCAATAGTGTGAATGTTTTGCAAGTAATTCAAATAAAGTTCTGACTGAACAACGTACTCACAACGAACACGAGTGGCTTATATAAGGATGTCATCTGAGCAAACCTAGTGGCTTAACCTAATGACATCCTCTGAGCATGTGTTTCGGAACTGAGTCACGTTGCGTTCGTCTCATGAATTTTATTTGTCAGATTGCATTCACGGTGAATCGCGCCAATGATGTGCCTGGATCAGTGCTTGCTCGCAATGCTTGTTCATAAGTAGTTTTTCATAGTGCTTTGCTCGTAGTGAACGATCGTAGTGCTTTGCTCGTAGTGAACGATCGTAGTGCTTTGCTCATGGTGAACGATCATAGTGCTTTGCTCGTAGTGAACGATCGTAGTGCTTTGCTCATGGTGAACGATCATAGTGCTTTGCTCGTAGTGAACGATCGTAGTGCTTTGCTCATGGTGAACGATCATAGTGCTTTGCTCGTAGTGAACGATCGTAGTGCTTTGCTCATGGTGAACGATCATAGTGCTTTGCTCGTAGTGAACGATCATAGTGCTTTGCTCACAGTGAACGATCGTAGTGCTTTGGTCATGGTGAACGATCGTAGTGCTTTGCTCGTGGTGAACGATCGCAGTGCTTTATCCGTAGTAGTAACTCGTGGTGCTCTGATCGAAGTACTTAATCGAAGTGCCCTACTAGCAGTGCTTGTTCGTTGTGCTTTAATCGTAGCGCTTTACTCATAGTGTTCTGCTCGTAGTGTTTCAATTACTCATGATGTGTTCTTTCTTATTCTGTGTGCATGCGTTATACTATGTTACGAGGTGAAAAGAAGTGCAATTTGGCAAGAAGAGTGATCCATTCATATCAAAAACCTATTTCAGCGATAACCTCCCATAGGAGAAAAGAGAATTTACATCAATAAGAAAGAGAAGCAGAAGCATAGACAGGGGCAAGGGATCAGAGGAGCAGGAGATCGAAGGGGCAGCAGGTCAGACGAGCTCAAGGTCAGGCTCTGTTGCCGTTGTAGCAGGCGCAGGAGTGGAGGCTTCGGCAACGGCTTCAGCAATAGGGGCTTCCACCGGAGTAATTTCATCGGCAGCAGGAGGAAGCTCTGGGGCAGCAGGCTCGGAGTATGGCTCGGTAGGGAGGAGTGCAGGACCTTCAAGAAAGTGAGGCAGCTCGACGCCTTGTACCTCGGGCTCGTTGTCGAGCTCGATCAGTTCCTTGCTCGGGAGCTCGGAGAACGTGCTGGCGCCTCTTCGTTGTCTTCCTTCAGGCGGCCTTGCTGGCGAAGCGAGTCAAGAACCTCTTTCTCGGTCTCAGCACGATCTTCATCCAAGAGCGTGTCCAGCTGAGACTGGTAATGCTGCTGCAGTCTCAGGGTCACGGACCTCTCGGTGTCCTCCTGAATTTTCTTGGCCTCCTCGAGCTCCTCCGCCAGTGCCGGACCTGGCTACCTCAATTTCCTCCAGTTGTCTACCCAAAGCTTGGGAGACATGCTCAAGCTCACTGATGCGCACAACAGCATTCTCAGTCTCTTGCTTGGCCTTCCTTTCGGCCTCCTTTGCTGCTCGTGCCTCAGCTTCGGCCTTTTCCCTAACCTTGGTGGCAGTGCCTAGCCTTACTTCAGCACGAGTCGTTTCGGCCTTGGCTTGAGACAGATCGAAGTCTGCCTTGAGTCTCTCCTCGACAAGAGTCTTCTCCAGCGTCTCCGTCCTGTCTTTCCAGTAGTTGATCCCGTCTCGCAGCTGAGTGTATTTGTCCTGGCTGCGATCGCAGAGCTCTTGCACGAGCGCGTTCATCTGCAAAGAGATGTCTGGGCGTTAGCACAACAAGAAGTAGTACTTCAAAACAATTGAGGTAGAAGGCGAGGGAGGGGGAAGCTTACTGTTGCCACGGACTGACAGGCGGCGTAGGACAGGTCGCTAAGTGGAGTTGGCCAACCTCAGCGATGTCCCTGGGGAGCCTCATCGCATAAGTTAGAGCCTCGGGCAGCCGTCCTCGAGCTCTTCGCCGATTCGATTCACGGTCGGCACTCCGAACCGAGTGAAGTCGGGTGACCAGTCCGGAGCGGAGGTCGGCAGCATACTGGCCGGGAGACTTGTCGTGCCAGTTTCCGTTGCCGCCAAGGCAACGACAGCGGAGCTCGTACCGGCTGGGGCAGCAGCAGCTCGAGAAGGGGCAGGCGCTGAGCTATCCTCGGGCACTGCCGATGACGCCTCGCTCCTGGGTTTTGTTGGAGGAGGAGCAGCAATGACCACGACCTCTTTTTCCGGGCGTTTGTCCGCCTTGGCCTTTCTTCCTGGCCTCGTGCTCGGCCGGGGCGGCCATCTTTCTCTTCGGGTCAGCAGGCGCTGTACCCTTGGAAGAATGATTCTTCTTCTTCTTCGGCAATGATGGAGATGGAGGCGGCTGGACTGCAGGGGCGCGGACCTCGGCTTCCTGCTCAGCGGCGGTAGGTTTGAGTCGGCCATTGCTTCTTCCTCTTCTTCGGGTAGGTGAGGGAACGGTGAAGGTACGGAGGGGGAGGCGCCCTGTTGCTGTTGTTGTGGTTGTTGTTGAGTAGTTGCTGGGTTACTGGAGGAGCCCCGCCTGACGAGCTCGAGTGGTTTCCACCTAATGTATTCCCCGCCTCGAGCACGGCGGATACCAGTAAGAAGTTCTTGTTCCTCTGAGGTCAACTCTTGTATGGAAATTTCTTTGGGTCCACTGCACACAAGAGAAAACAAAGTGAGTACAACGAGGAAGTTAGCAGGACGAGAAGATACAGAGTACAACGAGAACGTAGTCAGGACATGGCGCACAACGGACAACGGATGACTAGTAGTATACCTGCTTCCACTCGGAAGACGTTGGGGGACCGAGGAATTCTCTGCCTTCCAGCCGCCAGAGACGACGAATGGAGTGGCTTTCCATTTCCTTTCTCTGTCAAGGATGCCCGAGACGAGCTCTGGACAGTAGGGTTTCTTGTTCCACGAGAAATAGGAATACAGGCCGTCGTCATTGCCTCGGCATCTGACGGCATGACAGAAGTGGAATAGATGCCTAGCCTCTATGGGGTACCCGTCCTTGATGAATTTGATCATCATGGACATATATTTGTGGAAGCCCGGGTGCATTTGCCCCGGTGCAAGTTGCAAGGTGGATAGAACTTCATCCAAGATAGGATGAAGAGGGAAGCGAAGGCCAGCCTCAAGCTGGGAGAGGTAGACAACGGTACAGGCAGAGCGCCTGTCTATGATGGCATCATCTCGCATGAAATGGAGATTGACGTCGGCAGGGAAGTCGAACGTTCCCTGTAACGATTCAGATGCGCCAACTGGAATTGGCGCAGAACTGAAGATTTTTCAATGTAGGCACCATGAGGTGCGCTACCTGTGCAACTGGCCTCGTCATCAGAAGGGCCTCTAACTCCCTCTATCCTAGCAGGTTCTACGGGGACATTGGCAGCCATGGTGGTAAAGAGAAATCGGAAAGAGGGACGAGAACAAAAGAGTATGCGCAGAGCAAAACCACACTGGGAACCAGAGAAGAGAGAAATGGAAAAACAGTAAGAGAGAATAAGAGATAGGGGTGAAGGGCGTACCGAACTGAAAAACTCAGAAAGATCGTTGAAGAGCTTGAGGAAGATGAACTTTCGGGCAAGAAGAAGATTCGACAGAGTAACAGTGCTTGATGAAACAGGGTGGGGAGAGAGAGAGGATTCGATGGGATTTTATAGACGTCTCTGGTTTGCGAAGTACACCATTACCCTTCATCTGAGGCGTACAACTGTATCCACAGAATTAAGAGCCAGTGGCAAGTGTCCTTTTCAAACGAGTATGAAAACCGTCAGGGTCATTAAAGCATTTCGAACTTTAAATCGTTGATGATGACAGCCTGTACGCATTGAAAGGAGACGCGACGGTTAGCCGATACGTGGCCAAGATGGCGTGAACGGTCGACCTTCTCAATAAGCGTTTAAAGCACGCAACGTTTCGCCTTCAGGAGTGGTGACAGGTAGGATCTTGTTGTCGTAATGACGCTTCGAAATCGTTCCAAGCACATAAAGGGCAAATTGTAAGGATAAATTCGTGACCAGCTTAGCGTTGTGGGACGAGTCGGGTTTTGTCGTTTTGTTTCACGACAGCGACACGTGTTCACCGACGTTGGGGGACACGTGCTTAAAAGTATAAGGGTCACACGTTGTCGGCGTACACCACGATGACAGGTTGCGCATTGCGCCA